>CAEFZX010021242.1:0-63832 GCA_903066825.1 Alfaro cultratus | reverse complement strand
CAGGATGTCAGAAAACCTTCCCAGAGCTGCTGTTTTGATATGAACTGCATTCCACCCTCAGATCTTCTGCTTGAGAAAACTCCAAAGGTTCTCAATAGGGTCAGAGGTCAGAGGAGGACGGTGACCAAACCATGACTTTCTCCCCTTTTATGCCCATAGCAGCCAATGACACAGTGGTATTCCTAGCAGCATGAGATGGTGTATTGTCATGCATGAAGATGATTTTGCTACTGAAGGTATGGCTCTTCTTTTTGAATCATGATAGAAAGTGATCAGTCAGAAAGTCCATATACTTTGCTGAGGTCATTTTCACACCTTCAGGGACTCTGAAGGGGCCGACCAGCTCTCTCTCTCTTTCTCTTTCTCTTTCTCTCTCTCTCTCTCTCCCCATGATTTCGGCCCAAAAAATGACTCCTTCTTGCTGACATCACAGCCGTGTTGGGATGTGGTGGCCATCCACCGCCAATCCACTACTGCGTCCATCTGTACCATCCAGTGTTGCACAGCAGTCATCAGTGAACAAGTCTGTTTGAAAATTAGTATTTCTTAAATCCAAGTCTCTGTCACACCTGATAAGTTGAAAACGTCATTGGGTATATTTTATTTTCTGTCCCATTAACACATGATAGCATTGTGATTAGACTGAGGCCAAATAGTCATAATGAACAACTACCCAGCAGAGTTTGCTGCAAATGCTGCCTGATACACTGACACCTATGAGTGGTGTGGATGTGACTCTAAATACATCCAAATTGAATGCAAATTCACAAAGAAGTTAAGAAATTCTTGGAGTCACACCTCTTGCATAACGATTCATAATATGAAGACATTATGATCTAATTGGGTTGCACATGAGTGCAGTTATTAGCACTTGTTTCCCTTGCAGAAAAAGAGGTCTGGGGTTCAACTCCCTGCCCGGGAGCTTTTATGTTCTCCCCTTTAAGGTGTGGGTTCTCACCAGATCCTCTGGCTTCTTCCCACACTCCAAAGCCTTAGAGGTGTGTGTGGTTGCATGGTTGTTTGTCCTGCCTCTTTCTGTGATGCCCTGTAATTGACTCGTGACCTGTCCAGGATGTAGACTGTGGATATCAGCGCCAAATTTTAATGAATCCCATTGCTTTCTCCTTTTATTGACAGACTGAGGACGAGAACCGAGAACCAAGCTAGAAAAAATCTCTGCATTTTCCTTCCAGAGTAAACTTGATACATTTTTTGTTTCATGCTAGTACCTGAACACTTTTCAACTCGGGCTGTATATATATATCGATATATATATGCTTACGTATATTCTTATAAGCATATATATGCTTCACTTTTTGCCACAGTATGCTAAGCCACGTGGAAAATGTTGATTGTAGTAAGGCTGTCAGGCCTTAATCCATACAATCCCATTGAAAAGTGATCCGATAACTTTACTGTTCTCTGAGACAAGCACATGTGATGATCTTCATGTCTGTGTCTCTGGACTGTGTCTGAAAATAACACAGTCCTCGGCCAATTTGATCCCAGCCGCATTGACTATCTGAAACTCCCACAACCACCTAACACTGACACATTCACACACAGGGGTCAGTTATTCACCCCAAGCATCACAAGTTTCCAAGGTTCCTGTCCCTGAGGTCAGCTGGGTCAAAAATAGCGTCTGTTAGCCTTTTATAAACCAGAGTGTTTCTATAAAAAGCTCCTGGATGACCAGAAACTGTAGCTGAAACCCCATCACCCTATCTTTAGCTTTATTTATGTCCTGGTGTTGACAGGCGCCACTTGCAAAGCTTTCCAGTCATGGTCACATGTGTGCCGAGCCCTTGGCCCACTGCTGGAAAGCACCAAGGGGTGAAACAGTAATCAGTGGGCCCATGGCACTGCCAGCCTGCGTCCCTCAGAGAAACAAGCCGCCTAACAGCTGCTGAGTTAACAGCTTGATGGTCCTGCTCTCAGATTCTTTCCATCTACTTAGTGTTTATGGAGCTCTCTTTTGATGACAGATAAGCATGTCCTCTATTGTTAAACCCCGATTGACATTATTACATCCGTCACATGCAAGAACTATTGTTAAATGAAAGATGTAAAAATAGAAAGGTTTCCAGTTGTGTGCTTTATTTGACTTATGTGGGTCACGTTTTGCCGACCTATTTTTTCATCTTACAGTTGAACTTTGCAGATGGAGCAAAGGTGACTGACATTCCTGGGAAGCATGATTTCTGTCACTTTCTCATAAGTGCATTCAACATGTGGCACAGACATGTGTAACACTTATTATTGTATGAATGTTCACATTGTAAATGATTTATGAATAACAACTCAACATTACTTTTAATTATGCAAAATTAGTTCAATTTTGTTTATGTCACACTTCAGAAAAATTTTGCCAATTCTTGACAAATTCTCTAATAAATGGTTCTGCCTGCCAATCTGTCAGGGTAGCTGTGTAGTGGAGATTTGCAGACGTGTCTCACTCTTCCCATCTTCAGATAATATGGTTCAGTTAATGTGGAACCATAACTGACTTAATGAGCCATTCACAGTTTCACTACATCAGCTGTGTGTACTTGCATGGCTTAATCTTTGAGACACATACAGGCAGGATCAACCAGGTAGACCTTTATGGAGGGTACATAAAAGAGACACTGTTACATTAGGCATCGAAAACTTAAGGTATTGTTCTATAATTTACCCTTGTATTAAATCTCTCCAAACTCTCTGCTGTGTTCCTTTATGATGCTTTTTGTTCACTAATGTTCACTAATAAACCTATGACACCTGTTAGGGATGTTAGGTACCTTCTGAAAGTAGTTTATTGCACTATTAGACTACAGTGGTTGTTTTCAAAATTGTAGTAATAATGATACAGTATGTAACTTATATAATAATATGTTTTTCACATATTAAAACTGTCACTATGTCGCGATAGTATCAGACAAATAATCTGTGAAAATCTAGCTGCTCTGCTTTCTTGGTGCTATCTGCAGAAATGCACAGCTCTATCAGAAGCAAAAAATCTGATCCAGAAGGAGGGTATTAATGCTGTCAACCAGGCCTGTGTATGTACTGCTCACACCATTCCCTCGGATTTGGGAAGAGCCTGAAATGAATGCTCAGAATAGTTAGCATGGCCACCAATGTCAGCAGATAAGCAGTTTTCTTGCAACACTAAGTTGTTTCTCACCATTAGCACATTGAGCAGTGTGTACATGAGCATGATTGACAGTGCTTAAACACTTCTCCTGGCTCTCATTGGTTGTTTTTGACCAGGAGCAGCTCTGGGAGGAGGTTGGATTTTTTCCACATTCCATCACAACAGTTTTGACAGTTTTAACAAATATGTAAAAAACATATATCTTATAAATGTTAAATACTACAGCTTTTATATAGTGAAATTATTGCATTGTGTTATTCTATTTTGCCATTTGGACTCAGGTTCTTGACTGACCATAGGTCACATAGGAACAAGTAAGTGAATATGCCTAAAACATCAGGATACATGTTCATTTTCCTGCTTGTAATGTTTCTAATTTTGAATTTCTAGGACTTACTTTAACCAGGAATTTTCATGTTTTATGAAATGACTGAAGCACAAAACATGGAACCAGTAAAATTTTGAATACATGTAATGAACTTAGGTAAAAAGAGGTTTTACCCATTTGGCCAGATTTCAGTCATACAACAATCAGTCACAACAAGCAATGTAAATCAACAATTTAAAACTTTAACAACCCAGCATGTACATGTACCATTGGAAAGTTATATGTAATCCGTTTTAATTATGTTTTCATTTGTTGTGGTAAGCTTATATTTGTGTCTTAGGTTTAGGGATTGGTAAGCAATATTGGGTATAGCAGTCAAAAAGATTTCTTTGTTATATGTTTTGTCAGTATGTAGCTTTAACTTGACCTTTTGGTTGAATTTATTACAAAATCCAGGTAGAACTAGATTTGTGGTCAGGGAAGAGGGGCTTCAACTGTTCAGGTTCTTCTGACTGGAACGATCGTGTTATTTTATCTGTGAATTAATGAGATTTTGATGCAGCAGACTTAGCTGTGACTCCAGATAGTGAAGATTAATGGGTTAGAGAACATAGACTCTTCTCTTCATATTATAGGAGACACAGAGGAGAAGGATGAAGAGCCAGTATGACTCCCTGTGGAAAAACTGAGTGTGTTTCTTCTCCTCCTCCCCCCTTTTCTTTTTTTTCCTCTTCTTCTTTCGTCTCATGTGTTTAATCAAGTTCAGAGCAGCTTTGCCCACACAAGGACAGTAGGTTTCATCCCACTCAGGCATCAGTTCATGACTGATGGGAGAAGCTGCATACACAGTGTAGGTGGACAGTGTGTGTGTGTCTGCTAAACTGGGTCCTCATGACTGAAACAGTCACACTAATGGTCTGCTGGTGCTTTCATCAGGTTTCTTTCTGAACCATACTACAAAGACCTGTTAGTCATATCTATTATTCTCTCACACTGATCCTTGTATCGATGTACTGAGTCTCAGACCTCTTATTATGGGAACAGGGTTGCCAAGATATGTCAGTGTTCAATATGTGTGGGATGAGTGAGTCTGAAAGTAATGGATTATACATGGGGTGTCATGATGTGAAATGTATATATTTTTTTCTTCAATGATATTACATATAACATAGCTTCTATTTTTATATGATCACTCTGACTTTTAAGTCCATTCTCTTATAATGTACCAAAAAAATATTATTTTTTTTTTCAGGCAAGATTGACAGATTTTTTTATGTTTCCTTTCTGTTTTCAAATTATTAGACTCACTTGCACAACACATCCTATCAATTTTTTTTCATAACCTGTTAGTTTGACATCTATGCAGTGGGGAGAAATACTTTTAACAACATTATTATTAAGCAATATTGTATTTTCCTCATGTGAACTCCATTCCATAATCTCCACGATGGTTTTCTCCTGCTGCAGTGGACATAATGTCAACTGTATCTCCCTTTCACATGACTTGATCCCACTCCATTTGGAATAATGACCCTATCAATGCATCACTTTGTTCTTCCACTAACCTGAGATTCAAGGCCATTTAATGAAGTTTGTGTTTTAAGATAATTTAGACGATTAACCAGATCTAGAGAGTTAAGTCCCTGCTGTTTTAAAAAGTGACTGAAACCAAGTATAAAGTAAGTTTTGTATCTGTTGCTCCATTTTATGATTAGACTCTTTCAGAAAATTGAAGACAGACAGGATGAGTTTGTCTTTCATTTAATTTATAAAACATTTCCTGCCAGTGTTTTGTCCTGAAGCCTGACTCAGACGGCAACCGGCAGATTTCTGTATTTAAAGGACAAGTTTCCAGCTAGTCTGATTATGTAATTTGTCTGAGAATGACTGCCACTGATTAGGTGATGTGTGCTAATTAAATACATGTATTTCATTAAAAAGCTGCTAGATGTTAAGGAGAGTAGGCATTTTAACACTTTGCCAAATAGCGCTAAGAGATTTCTGGTGGCTTATGTAATTACTTTTTAGATTAATATGTTACAGTTTTATGTTGCTGAACTGATAATCCTTGCCATTATAATAATGTTTAACAGTATAAACCTTAAGTGGAGTATGTAAGTGCATAAAAAAGATCTTTTGGACCATAGAATCACTAACACACCTGCACTGATTTAGCTTCTACTGCTTTTAAAATGCATCAGTGCAACACCTACGCACTGCTAAGTGTGAGGGCGTTAAGTTAATTGTCATGTGTGAATTGCACCTGATTCTTGAATCAGATTCGGGTTCATTTCCAGCTTCCTGTTTTGATCAATTTTGAAATGTAGGGGTGATTATGGTTTCTGAGACGCCATAAATAGAAGCAGTGACGCACACAGTCTGTCAAATGTCCATTTTATTTGACAAGCTGCTTTGGCTGTTTTTCCTGTCTGGAACATCAAATTACTGTATTGAATAAATAAAGGGAAAAAAATGTCACAAAACAATGACCCCTTTCTTTATGTGGGTTTTTAATGCAGACATTTTAATTCTGGTGTGCATTGGCTCCATCTCTTTTATTTGCAATAATTTAAATGTCAATAATATGCTTTGATGCGTCATGGACAGATAAATTAAGAATAGATGTTAGTTGAATTTTTTTTTCTTTTTCAGAAAAGAAGATGTAAGAAATAACTGGTATTTGAATGAATGCTTGTGTAGAATACAAATCAAATAATTTTAAGATGTAACACATTTTGTAGTTTAATTTGACCAATTTTTCAAATTTTGACTGACCTGATTAAACAGATAAATTCTCTGAACAAAGCTAATTTTTACAAAACTACAGCTTCTTCTCACTCATAGATATATGTAATTGTACTGTTCTTTTCGTTGCTTATTTCCTCATAACACAGCACTTGTCGCACAGTGATATATATTTATATGTATGTATGTATGTATGTATGTATGTATGTATGTATGTATGTATGTATGTATGTATGTATGTATGTATGTATGTATCGATCGATCGATCGATCGATCGATCGATCGATAGATAGATATATAGTGTAAATTGTATATTCTGCATCATTAGATTCAAAAGAAGACTATGGTGGAGACTTTGATACTTCTCAGATCTTTATGCTACCTGAAAGCAGGGCAGATGTGTGATACCTTGATTAGAGTGCCAATCAGTTTAGCATTGCATTTTGATTCTTGCTTTGTTCATGGGCTGGGTTAACTAGAGAGCAGCCAATAACGATAAACTTACCATAATGTAAACTCTGTATAGCAACCTGTTCATAACCAGGATGTGGATGCGGCTGATTTAATGATGCGCAAACTGTCAAGAATGAACATAATCAGCTCGTCATGGCAACTGATAACACATTAATTTGTGGAATCTGGGTTGTTGACCTACAATTTTCCTGGTGTTTTTTCAGATGAGTTTTCTGATTTAAACTCAGATATTCAATTTCCATGTTGACTTGAATTGAACCAACATATGTTAAGCTCAGCACTAATGCTTAGCCAACTAGCATGTGTGAATAAATGCTTAACAGTCAACAGAATCAGGTTTGTAAATCAGGTTCCAGGTGCTTGAAGTTGCTGCTGTTATTAGGTGTCCTATTTATATTTCTATGTTTGGTCAAATTAAATTATGAGCTTATTTTGTAACATTTTAATGCTTCTTGGATGCGTAACGTTTAAGGATCAGCTTGAATATGGTATGAACATAATACAAATAAAATAGGCTAAAGATTTTGAGAGATCTAAAGGATATGCTTTAAATACTACCACAACCATTCAAGACAGTGCCTAAGATCAATATTTTTAGCCAGAATTTATATGGAAAGTTCATTAAAAGTTGCAATTCCATTACAAATAGTAAAGGTACTTTGTATGCATGGTACATGCAAAATCTATTTATTTTTTGTTGCTCAAGTACCACTTGTGCCACTGCAATCAGCATTTCCAGCTTCTCACTCCAGCAGAGCTAATGTTATCAGAATCTTGTGAGAACCACAAGTCAACTCTACTTGACCTAAATCAGAAGGTGAAAAAAGCTGAAACAAACAATCCCCTGAAATCACAAGAACCTCTTGTTTGGTACCCACAGTGAGGCCAACATTTTGTTCCATTAAAGAGCAGTTCCCGTAAAGATAGGCAGCTGGAATACATCAGACACAGTTATGTAACTTAACACATCAGCAATCTAAGTCTCTGCTAGGCAGCACCATTCCTGTTAGTGACTGAGCTTATCTAACACAAAGGAAAACCCTAACAGCTTGGTGACACCACTCAACTGTTCTTTCACTGGGATTTTGTATTACGTTGCTTACAGTGCAAGGTAAAACAACTTGCAGCACTTTAGTTTTGTGTACATTTATTGGACAGTTTTGTAAGGTTATTTCTCAGAAATAAACTATTATATCCAAATAATAATAGAAAATAAATAACACAAAACTAAATATGTTTACATGCACTTTTAATTATGGTTTGTTGATTTTCTTTTAGATGTACATTGTCACAACAGTTGTAGCTTTATTGCACTCCTCCCTTCACATTTATATTGGTGAGAAGCAAAACGTATTCAATGCATTCGTCTGTTATTATTGCTTTCAGTCAGTTTTAAAGTCTCTGCCTGATGTGGTTTTGGAAATTTCAGGGTTGAAATCTAATTTGTTGTGATGCAGATCTAGTTAGAAGCGAAGGAAGAAAGGATATTTTTGAGTTTCAGTATTCACTGAAGTGCAGATGTTTGCATTTCTATTCAAATAAATGTGATTGCATTTTGCTTTGTAATCTTTTTTGTAGGAAGTATCTTTTCTTCTTCACTCCGTCTTAAAGTGATTGCTTATAATGAATAGTAGGATTAGTTCCTTTGTGAAACTAAAAACACTCCTGTGTGGTCGTCCGTGGTCACAGCTAAAGTAAATTGCGTCAAAGAACAAATCAATAGATTGGTTTCTGCTCAGTTTCGTTGAAAGCTCTAACCAGATAGTATTCTGGTGGTGTTTGTTTAGTAGAGAATAAATGAGATAGACAAGTCTGATTTCTGTCATTCTGGTGATTCTTAAATGAATTCTTACGTGAATCATTTGGAAGTGCTCTAATTGTGACTCAGAAAGAAAGTTCAGATTTATATTTGAGTAACAACTCAGCTCACATTCAGAGCAAGCTTCTGAAACTTCACTGGGACTCATGTTTGCCATCAAAGTGAATCTATGCCATATTAAAGCAAGCCCAAAATAGTCAAAGCTGTGGGGAAACTCACTCCACAGGGAAAAGGAATTAGGAAAAACACTTGTCTGCATTAGTAACTGAGTAGTGGAAAACAAGTCAGCCCCACTGGGAGAAAACCAGTCAGTGCTTCACTCTTTCGATCACTAACCCTCCCATTCATATGCTGTGAATGATCTTTCTTTCTCAAGCTACTTGAAGTGATTGCAAATCTTGTCCCCAATTTTCTCTGTAACCTTTCACCCTAAATCAGTCATTTGAGCCACCTCTGTTCTCTGAAGAGGAACCCAAGAACAGGAACCCATCACGAGTGAAGTTGGAGGCTTATTACCTTACAAATGTAAGCTTTGACCCCATGTCACAAGTTAATCCCTTCCCTGTTCTCTCATTTCTCTCATGGTGCTTCTCAGTGTACAGTTCTTTTTTCTGCTTGGAACTTGCTTTGACTGGAACGGTTAGTCCGAGATAAAAATATCCTAATATAAAGGGACAGTGTGTGTGTATTCTGTCAGCAGCGTTGTTTGTACATGTGGTGAATCAGTGCTGATCATAACATATGTGTGAGATAAAGAATATGTAAATGCAGTTTTTTTTGTAGACTTTCCATCTATTCCCTGTTTACTGGAACCCCAATTCAGACATTTAATAAGCTGATCAGGAAATGTTTGATGGTTCTCATTCTCAACACAGTTTGCTAATTGTAAAGTAGAATAATTTGAAGATAAAGTAAATGCTCTGTACATCAAAGAAATTAGCTTTTGAATATTTCTTGACATTATTAATCCACAACTTTCTGTAAAAGGAATTTGCTTTGTTTTGACTTTAATTGCTGTATAAATCTAGGATTAATGTGTTTTCACTAAGAGGTGTGGTGTGAAAAAGAGAAGTCATCACTCAGACTTAGCTGTACAGCAAACAAAGCTGATTTATTGGTTTTCAGGCATCACATCAGCTTGCAAAATGACAGAACTCCCATGATTGTCCCTGCTATATCCAACAGTTCACACACAGAGACACAAGCACAAGCACACACACCGCAGCACACTCCTTACGTAGCTATGACTATTATTGTTTGTTGTATCTCATCTTTTTGTATGGCTGCTTCTGCTGTTTCTATTCTTGTGGTTGATGAAGATGATGTTGCTGTCCTGGTGGTCTCACAACATTCTTTTGTTCCTGTTTTTTTCTATTAAATCTCTTTCCTTGCAGCCACTCATGGGTTTTTACTAGTCTCTCAGCTCCCCATTGTTTACTTCTGTCACCAAGTGTATTTTGTTCTGTTTTGCTACTAGTTTCCCTTTCCTTGGTGAAGAAAAGTATCCCCAGAAAATAATGTTGCCACCAGCATGTTTCAATAATCATTAAAATTATGTGTTCTGGGAAATGTGCAGAAGGGTTTTGCACACCAAAGACTTACATTTTTCTCTATTCTGACCAGAGTCCTTTCTTTGATGTGTTACTGTGGTCCCTTCAAAGCTTCTTGCAAACTGCAAACAATTCTGAAATGTTTCTTTCAATTATGGTTTTCTGTGCCTTTTTTACACGCACTGTTACATGGAGGCCAGATTTATGGAGCTTGGATATGAACTGTGAATCTTTTTGTGTTTTTCTAAAGCAGGGCTAACAATCTGACTGCTGTGTTTTATTAAGGAGTGTCCAAGCCTAACTGAAATGTGGTCATAGAAGTGTTAATGGACATGTATGTGAGCCTCATTTCACAAAGCTTCACCGTTTGTCACTGAGAGGTCATTGTTTTGTTGGACAGTGTTATTCAGTGGACCTTCAGTTCCTGAACTATTTTTAGCAACACTTTTGTCTGAATATAGCTCTGCCTGCCTGTTAGGTCGTCTCGGTCAGCATTTGAAAAAAAAAAAAAAAAAAACAACCCTTAATTGCCAGGACCACGGCATACACCTAATGTAATTTTAGAGTTCTCGCTGTCTCATTAGATTAAAGGTTTTTGGATGTGTAAGGAGTGACAGCTCAAAATAATAAACTAGTACCTGTGAAGAGGCAAGTCTGCTGTGAAATTAATATACAGAACGGATAAAAAAAAGAAGATACAAGTGTTGCTATTAGAAGCTATAATTTAATAATGACACTATTTGCAACTTCTGGAATTGTTTATTGCAATTAAAATGTGAAATTCCACAAAATTACACTAATTACAGGATTTTTATTTTGATTTCTGAATTATTCTACAGTGTATTGTAAATACAACAAAGTAGAAAGCATCATCCATCAGCTATGTGTTTGTAAGACGTTAGCTACAAACGAGTGAGCCTACTGTTTTTGGAAAATACATTTATGTATAAGGTTATATGTTTTTAAGAATAATCTCTTTTTTAAACGTTTTTGTTCTATTCTTGTTATTCTTCACATTTTTCATAAGTGCGGCTTCATAAATATATAAAATATCTCAAAGCTAAGAAACACCTCTATAGAAAAAAATAAGACAAAAAGGCAAACATAAGTTACAATCATGTCCCAGAAATATGGCATTAAAACACCGCATGCATCGAATAGAACTAAAATATTTGCAATGGACTCGAAGCAACATTTCTACATTGGTGCAGATAGAGTGAAGATATGTACAATATTCATTATAGTTAGATGGATATCTTCAGTGGAACCCTCTCCTGGCTGGTTTTGCTCGGCTCTTTGGGGTTTTGATAGGACAGTCTGACGAAAGTAACAATGAGGATGATTCCTAGAACATAAAGAATACTTTTACAGTTTACTGGTCTGTGAAGCGTTCATGACGTATATGCATTATTCTTTTATTTTACAATTATAGGTTCTATAATGTGTCATTTTCTGAATGGCTTTGTATGACATATTTATGACATTCAAACCTCACTGCTCACCTATGACGGCAAAGGTGCCAAGCAGAAGCCCCACTGCAGACTGGATGGTTGGCATGCCCTGCAGCGGCTTGGCAGCTATTTTGCAGTTTCCTCTGACGTTGCAGGGACACACTGTCACTAACGGGAGAAACATAAAGTGTCAACCAGAGAAACACATTCACTTCTAGTAACAGAATAAAACACAGCACACAACAGTTACTCTGAAAATGGTTTGAGTATACTTCAAGACATATTATATATTTAAAATTGCTGACAAAATTAACAAAAAAGGGCCACATTAAAACACACTTAGTGGGTAATGTTAAAAAAAGTAATAACGGGTGAGACTAAACATTTCTCTCCAGTGAACTAGAATAAATAAAGAGAGAAAAAATAAGAATGAGAAATATAAGAATGAGAGAATGCAATATTAGAGTCAATCAAAATTAATCATCTACAAAAGAGACAGAAAATAATGATCTATGCACAACACCTTGTTCTCTCAACAGTATCCTTAACTCCACATGCATGATTATATTAATACCTGGTGTCAGCAAGAATAAGATTAGGATTGGGTACAGCACAATCTTATGAGAGCCGTACAGTCACAAGTCTGGAAAAAAATCATTTGTGCTTTTGGATCATGAATGAACAGGAACAGAGAGAGGACGAGGAGAAGCGTTCACACAGAGGTTTATCACTATTGATTGTTCCAAAGCTTTCGTCCCTCACGCGCCACGTGAGCCACATGTGATCATTACCTGGCAGGTTTATGAAGGTGCTCCGAGGAGGAGAGCTGCTGTCAGAAATAGTGAAAGGCACCATGTAGACTTCAGGGGGCAGGTTCGGTATGT
Source organism: Alfaro cultratus (assembly GCA_903066825.1). Lineage (NCBI taxonomy): Eukaryota > Metazoa > Chordata > Actinopteri > Cyprinodontiformes > Poeciliidae > Alfaro > Alfaro cultratus. Next base: position 51,445 of record CAEFZX010021242.1, on the reverse strand, counting down.
TTAATGACAAGTTGGTGTGAGTATCTAAAGAAAATCATATAAATAATTAGTGTACTATACTTTTATTTGATAAATGTGTTTCAGATTAACGCTAAACTTATTACATTTCAATTAGAATAGAAATATTAGAGGAGGAAAAATAAAGTAATCAGTGTATCACTTTATTTCTTAATTAAACAAAAAGCATTATACTAAGAATTTTATTAGATTAATAGCAACATAAAAAAAACAAATAAATCTAAAGAACAAAAATACTGATTTTACTGAATTCACAACTCACAACAACACGACTATTATTGAAGCGATATTTTCTGGTAAGGTAAAAAAAATTTAAAATATTACCTTAACGTGAACAATCTACTAAATAGCAAATAGTTACATTCAGGAATTTACATACCAGCAATCCACACATAAAATTATGGATTATATAAAGGTTTTCTGTAATTCTGAATGAAAAAAAGTATTATTAATGTTTAGAACTTCAGCAAGATGTTCTTGTTCACAGCACTTCATATTAAAATTAATATATTCGTATTTTTAGAGATTTTGGGATAAAAATAACCTCTGGGAGTAAGAGGTTATTTTCTTTTAGGGACTTTGTGGAAAGATATTTTGTAAGACTCTAGGTGAAAACTTAAATGTGATGACTTTAACTTCGACCTGAATTTATGTGCATTGCTGCACATATATTGTTAACTTAAAAAAGATAAAACTAAGACTCTCAGAGACAAGGGATGGTCCATCACTGTTGCACAGTAATGTACCTGCATTTGTTAACATTCAGAGCTTCAAAATGTTTTACAATCCCTTGAGGAAGAAGCGTAAGCCAAAGGCACATAAATGACTGCATAGCTCCACAGCAAACAGAAAGAGAGAGACAAATGGAGCTGTGAATGGAGCACTGTGGAGCCCGATGCTTTTTATCTTATCTCTGTGAATCAGACTAAAACACAAGCCTGGGTTTATGACGTACAAACCCGGTCCTGTTAGAAGGAGCACTTTATCAAGCTGTTTGAACCCTTATCTGACAGACTTTAACTCTGCGCTTTCAACTTCCCATCACTCCTCCTCCATGTTCCATTTGTCAGCAAAGGAACCACAGCCTTCACAGCCTTTCTTTAGAGATTGTTAATGCAAGCTGAGTATGTGAGCACCTGTCTACCCAGAATTACTTTGTGCAGTGCTATGAGCACGTCACCATGTTAAATGGAGGCTAGATGTGCCAGATCTCTTTCTTCCAAGTCAATAAAGTGAGACAAGAGCATGCTGCCTCAATAACTGTCAGTCATGTCTCTAAAAGATTTTTGACATAAATGTTTTCTTTCTCACTCTTGTACACATTCTCCTATAAAGAGGCACATGCTCACAATTATTGGGATCATCATTGCTGTCTGTAACCAGGTGCAAAGCATTCTGGGAGAGTCTTCTTTTAGCCCCCATTAACTGTCAGGAAACCAGCGGTGACGCCAAAGAAATTACACAGCAGATATAATTACAGATGGGCTCAATCAATACCAACAGGAACAGGAGAGTGAAAGAGAAGCAGGAAGAAAAAATACTAAGAAGGAAGCATTTCAGTGTGAATCACTTAATGACAGACGTCATGGCTGTAACTGAATGAACACTAACAGCTCAAAACTGTAAAGAGAGTTGATTTCATTATAGCTCCTATTAGACGCTGTCGAAATTATGCAGAATGAAACACAAAACGGAATTTTGAATGCCTTAAGGATCGGATTACTTAATTTCTCTATCTGAGTTCATAACAATCTTCTTCTGACAACATCACCTCAAACAATCACCACACTGTGGCAAATGGGCATTAAGTAATTTGAACATCCATTTATTACTGACATCACTGAACATCTAGCACTTTGCATGACATCATTGCTAAATGAGTGTTTTCCAGTAAGACCACCTTCTTCTCAACAGAGAAGTAATGAACTACTTAAATATACCTGCTGCTTTTGCATTTACAATGCAAGAGATGCCACTAAGCTGAATCTATGATGTCATTCAGGTCAGCTTTTTGTACTCTGGATGATTTGTCCCATAGTACTTGAATATAATTGATGCTTTACCTAATGAGAAAAACATCCACTTAAAAATCTGATTAGAACAAAAACCTTAGCAAAGTCCTTCTGCGAAATAAAAATCTTAAAATAGCTTCTCCTAACTGAGTCATGTTCTTCCTCTTCTATTCTCTTCTCTTCTCATCCAGCATCCCAAGGGTTTTTACTGAACAATGAGGGCCTGATCTGGTAAAGCTGGTTTCTCATTGTCCGCACCGTTAATGGGAGTTAACTTCCAGTTGCGTCGCACTGTGGCATCACTCCGGAGTGAGAAATTGAGTCGCCCTCCGTGTTGTGGACCGTCACTGTCGCGTGATGCCAACACCAGAGCTTGGTCTTCCCAAGGAGGAGTGCACAGATACTTCCAGGAATAGTCTCCGACCAGCACTGGACTGTTGTCATTCACATCCAGGATTTGGACAGTCACCAGGGTGGATGCAGATAAGGAAGAGTTTCCTACGATAAACATGCAGGTCTTATAAACAGAGCAGGGTAACGAACATCAGTTATATTCAAGCTAAAGGACTAAAATAAGGACATTTTCTTCAACGATAAAGTATTAAATCCATGTCAGTTATCTTACGTCCATCCACTGCAATGACCTCCATGGTGTATGTGCTGTTTTCCTCTCTGTCCAATGCCTGCACAGTCTTTAGCTCACCAGAATATTTCCCTATTGAGAAATACTTCTTGGTGTCTCCTTGAAGAGAATACCTTAAAACACAGACACATTTAATCTTGTAAAACTGGAATTTAATGATTAGTGCCTCCATTAGCCTTAATTAGTTACCTAATTGGGTGGGAGTCAGGGTCGTAGCCCCTGATGGTGGCGATGACGCGGCCTGGTTCCTCTCCCTCTCTGACCGTCACTTCATAATGGCTTTGAGACAAGACTGGACCCTCGTTCACATCGTCAACATAAATGGAGACTGTTGCTGTGGATAAAGGGCCGTATCGGCCGCGGACCAGAGGAACTTGGTTCTGGGCACTGAGCACCAGGATGTACTCACTCTCACGTTCAAAGTCTAAAACCTATGAGCACATTCATACCGAGGTTTAGTCACAAGTGGTACCAGGAAAAATACAAAATTATCCACAGTAACCAATATAGTATTTAAAATATATATTTATATATCTGTAAATGCAGAAACAAAAACCGATTGCCAAATAGCTTCATCAGCAAAATGATTAATAACAATTCAGAGCTGTTCGAATGGAGTCGAGGTTTGGAGGATCATGTAAAGCAAACAGTATTGAGACTTCCCTACTAGCAGCAGAGGGACACATTGCAGTCCCTTATGTCTACTCTGCTTATCTGACTTCCAAGAAATCTGGAAATTCTGGCAGTATTGCTGTACTGTAATGCAAACCAGATACTCACAGGAAAAAACTTTAGTTTCTTCCTGTCATTAATAAAATATTTTCCATGATGCTGCTACTCAAAAACTCCTCCCTCCACCTCAAATAAGATAAATAAATGTTGAAATTAAAGGGTATCCAATGGAATGTTTGAAATAGATGGGGAAAAAAAGAAAAACTAATGACTTTAAAGATTTTACAGCTTATTTAAATGTGTACATAGATCTAAAAATGACTGAATATGTTTAAAAACCTTATTTCTATAATAAAGTTGTGGAAAAATTAAGTGGAGCTTATAGTATTTACAGTATTTACGATCATTATCACACTTTAGAAAGTAGGATAAATGAAAGACATGTTAAATTATTTCAACTTTATCTGAAATTTGTTCTGTCTTCAAATAAAACACGTTAAAAACTGTCAGTGACTGATATCCTGCTCACATCATGCTGCATGTGTCTCTGTTTCCATGGAGAAGTAGTGCAAACCTTGGAGAATAGATGAGTGCTTTTGTTAAATGGAAGTGACGCATCCAAAGACTCAGCATGTATCAGTAAGTACAAGACTTTCTGCAGGCTGTTTGAACCACTGTATTATTACATCAGTCAGATGATACAGATTTTGTCTTTGCTCCAAGGACTCCTTTGGGCCAGAAAAGTGGTATTATCATTCTCAGCTTATAAGTTTAAACCTCTGTTGTCTCTTAAGCATAATTTATTAATTTCCTGCTCTAGTTGACTGTTTACACTGATCATAGTCAAGTAAAATCCAAAACCACAACCATTCTGAAGAGGAGACTCATCTTGTGTGGACGTTTGAGTTGTATGGGTTAATGCTGTGAACTCAAGTCTTGTTCTTGTCTCAGGTGCACCGGATGTTTTTTTTTTTTTTTCTCAAGACCAGTTAAGATGACAGCTGCCACATCATTCTTCACTGCAAATTAGTATGAAACTTCTGACTGTATTCAAATACAAGCAATAAAGTGAAATAAAATTTCAATGCCATCATGTGTTCATACCTGCTGAAGTTAAGAAGATGAAAATTATCATCCTCTTGTTAGAAAACAAGAGGGGAAACCGTTTTCCATCGCAAGTATGTGGATGTTTTCTGTTTAGCTCACATAGCAGAAAAGGGATTATGGTGCCATGATTTTAAAGACCTTTTTAGACCACCAAAGGTTGCCAGACTCGTTCTGTTTAAGTGATTTATTGATGATCAAAGTCTTTTAAAATTCTTTTTTTTATTATTTAATAGTTATCTTTGTTGAACCTTAACATTTCTATTACAATATGAACATTTTAAGTGCAACAAAAACGGGAGATATCTTTGAAATCTTGGATGCCTGGTGCATTTCAGACTTAGTTCTCATTCATGTATGATTCTTTGTAATATTAGGAGAACTTCAGAGTAACAGGCTGATCCCTGGGCAGGACTCTCTTACTTTATATTTAATTATGTTTTCTATCACTGATCACTGAATTGGTTCTCTGCAATATAGACTCATTCAGTCCCTGACTTTCTTATCACACATTACTCAGTTTAAAAGGCTGATTAGTGACATTTACATTTCATATCTTTTGCTTTACCCCTATTTTACCACAGAAATGCACAACAACAACAAAAAAAATTCTGAATTAGAGAAAGTTGAGTACAAAAGCATTGCCCACTCACAAAGTGGCACATAAAAGGCAACAATATTTGCTATTCTTCTGACAGTAATGGCAAAGCCATGGCAACACAGTTAGAGTGAGGACTGAATCATGTCAAGACTGCAGCCATTAAAGTCATAGTGCCAATCTATCCGGGAAAAGATGCTGCACTTGCTCCTCTGTTTTGCAGAAATAGCTGCTTTTGATGATTAAAGAGGCAACGCAGGTGCAACATGTGTAAATCTGTAGCAGAAAGACAAATTAACTTTAATGCTTGTTTTATTTCATGTTGAGAATTTGTGTTTTTCAATGGGAATTTGGACTCTGAAACAGTAATTAGAATTTTCTGTCTTATGAATCTGAAACATTCTTTAGTTTTATGGATGCAATTAGTGCAAGAACTCACACTATTTGTAATGTCAGAAAACATCTCTTTTTACATAAATCTGTCTCATCCTGTGTAGTTGCAGACTCAAATGACCATTGTTCTATGCAAACCTTGTGGAAAATGTTCCTGCTTTCAAATGCTGAGCTCACACTTTATCTTTGCACATTGTAATCCCTTGGAGCTTCACTTGGAAAGTCTGTGAGATTTAATTGAAATCACATTAAGTTAAATAAACAACTGCAACCCTTCGAGTGACATACATAATTACATGGATATCTAACAAGGTCATGGTGAGCTTTGAACACAGCCACTCAAAAAGACAGAGTGACATCATCGTTGCAAAAAGAGGGCTCATCTCCAATCATGCATCAAGCTCCATTTTTAGCTTTTTTTTGCGTCTGCTTTATCTCAGCCGTGCATGTGCGACACACAGTTCAATCAAATTTAGTCTCCAGCAGCAAGGTTGAAAATAATAGACTGTCTCCTGCCTGGCCCACTTACGGAGAGCAGACCATTAGAGCAAACACACAAAAATACACGCAGACACACACTCATTCTAGCGAGTTCACCCAAAACGCCCTGCTGGATTACAGGAGGCAGGCGAAGGGTGATGCACCCTGGGGATGGCAGAGATTACTGGGCTAAAGCATTCCATTATCATCAGGACAATTTTTCTCCTTTGTACGAGACACGTGAGACTGCTGTGTTGTCATATTGTATGCATGTCATTTTCTTGCAATTTCATTTTTGTAATGTGATTTGTATTTCCAGTACCTATAAACTGGAAATAAATGACCCCTGATGTTATTTTTGTGCCATTTTTACCCCAGTTGTTTATATTGGTACTTGTCCTGAATGTCTCACTAAGCATAAGCCACCGTGGCAAAAATTGTCCTTGACATTAATCTCTGGGTCTCGTAGCTCATAATAGCTTTGTTCACAATTTCACAGATGTTCACATCTGTATTTGATACCTTATCAAATACAGTATTGATGCAATTTTTATATTGTATCAAAGTGTACCTTATTTACACTACACAGTAGCTTTGTATTGTATTCCAAAATACAAAGCTACTATGTTATAGGTTCATTCTGGGCCAAATGTGCACATTGCCATTGCAGGACAAACAGTGCTGTTCACCTTCGAGAGAATGAGTGAAACTTCATTGGTCTGTCGGTCTGTCACCAGTGTAAAGACCTCCTCCTCGTTTCCAGACTCTAAACGGTAGTCCACCTGCCAGCTGTCTCCGCCTCGAACATCTGCATCCCTTGCCAACACAGATGTGACCATGGTGTCCACGAGAGCATCCTCAGGGATGTGAAAGGGTCCATACTGAGGAGGGAAACAAAGGTAAAGGGGTGGTTGCTAAAAGCTGCTCTTTGAATAGGTTTATACAAATTTTAAATTGCATAAGACAAAAAACATTATATTATTATTATTTTTTTTATTCTAATTTATAAACTTTGTCTGAAATATTGTAGGTTCTTTGAAAAATTATGTGTCTTGCATTCCTTGTTTATGTGCCATTTTATACTGCTCTCATGTTTGAAACGAATGAATAAATAAATGAATAAATAAATAGATAAATAAAATAAAATAAAAATGGACATTGAGTACAATAGGCAGTGTAGTTGCTTAGAATAAGAAGTATACCTAATAAATATACACAATATTTTACTGAAACTGCTTTAAACAACAACAACAACAACAACAACAACATATATTTCAGTTTGTTTTTAATCACAGTGCATTTTGTCAGACAGATATTTGCTTACATGGCCATTTAGTGTTTGGTCACTTTCCTGCTGTAATGAAATGTAACTGCATGTGAGAATAAGCTTTCCACCTTCTTGCCTTCCTGGTGCTAAGTGACCTTTATCCACCAACCTCTCTGTGTTTAGACAGCCATTTAATCTGCCACTCACAGATGTCCTCCAGTGAAGCAGCCATGCCTGTGATCTGGCTGCCCCATCCACAGCATTGCTGAACCCAGGCCTGTCACCACTCTGCTCCCACCCCCACCCAAGAGGAGCACTGCTTTCACATTGCCATGGAAAAAGCTGCTCTCTTCAGGCGTGACCTGCTCAAGAGTATTTTCCACTTCTGTGTTTGTGTGTGTTAGTGTGGCTGTGCTAACCATTATGGGAGCAATAGTTCATTTGTTATAACAGCTTGAAAATAGGCACTCAGATATGTTTACAAGACATCCTTTTAAGAGGGCATAAACATAAAATAGATTGACGACTGATGTTATAGCGAATAAATACTTTTTTTAAGCATTAGCTGCTTAGGAAATTAGTATTTGAGCAGTTTTGTATTTGCAATAACAGTTCTTCTTGGCAAAAACTCCCACACAATTGGAAAGCTATTTATTTCCCCTTAATTTCACCCCTATTTTTTTTTAGGAAAAATGCTTCTGCGGAGGTGGTGTGATGGTGATCTCCCCCATCTTTCTAAGCAATCTCAATGGAAAAATAATAATAACAATCATTTTCCTTATTAACTTTATTTTCACTCTCTGTTTTTCTGTCTTTCCATGGAAGTTGATTTTGTTTCAGCTGTGTTTCTTTCCTGGAATGGACCATTGGTGACTCCAATATTTTCTCTTAGTGTTTGTTTTTCTTTCCCATGAAAAAATCAGCACTAAACCAGTTTTTTGTCTTCTTTTTCTGCTCCTTTTATCCTCTTAGTTGCTACCTCCATTGGTTCTGAGGTGTCTTCCTGTTAATAGGGAGTCTTTTCTTTACACTATCAGCACATGCTTTGTCAGGAAGAAGAATAGCTGCAAAGCCAATGAAGTGAATTTATCTCGGCTTCTATAGACAGACTGTCTTTATTAAGAGACAGAGAACTCTTAATAAATTGATAATGAATCATTAACCAAACTATTTTTTTAATGGAGAAATTATGGATATAAACTTGACTATATGGGAGATTGTTTTGTAATTAGTTGGACTTGCATTCATCAATTTTGGATTAAAATGGATTCCATCTAACTGAATGTGAATTGGATGTGCAATGAGACAATATGAGTTGTGAATCGTTAGCAATTATTCTGAATTTAATTGCATCACATTGCAAATTTTCAGTAAGTCCATCTTCATTGCTTAAAATAAAAGATTCCTTCAAAGTTGCTCATACCACCTGGAGTTTTTTAATGTCAATTTGGTCTGACCAAGAACCACTGCCCAATTATCACAGTCTGACGCTTCCCACAGACCAGCATGGGTTTTCTGTTGTGTGCTCTATTATGTGGCTCATTTTGGGTACAAGTAAAGAGATTTTCTGTAAGAGAGTATTTATTGTTTCCAAGCAGAACAGAGAAGAATAAAAAGAGATAAATCACTGCTGGATCTTGGATTTTAGTGACAAACACATCTTGCTCCAGATCAATACCTGAGTAAATGTATTGAATGTAATCACAAATAAATTAAATTGTTCACCATGCAGATTCAGCTCGATAAATATAAGTAGAAACAGTTATCAGCTGAAATTGTGATTAGAACAAACTCTGAAAACATTGTGTACTTAGAAAATAAAGAACTATAAGTCAAAGAAAGACCACATTTTGTTGCCTGGCAGGAAAATTACCTCCGTCACATTCAGAGCGCTTTCAGCGTCTACAGTCCTTGCAGCCACTTAGTCATGATGATGGTTACATTGCCATTTTTTATGCCACTGTTCATGTAGCCTTTAGAAGCCACAGCACAGAACAGGATTATGTCTTGATCTAGGCGAAAATGTGTGCGTGTGTTCAATTTGTACTGCCGTACCTCATGCTGGGAGAAGACTGGTGGGTTGTTGTTCTCATCCTGCACCGTCACAACCACGGTGCATGAACTGTTTAGACCTGCCAGGGACACGATCACAGCTTCTGTTAGTGACTCAGGTCAGCCATTCATACAAATAAAACATGCTGAAAGAACAGCAAGTACCTCTTCATGCTTCCATCACACCCTGAGTCTGTGAGTCATGGAGATCACATCATCTGTCACCCCAGAGGCTACATCTATACATCCATTTAACCCCAGTTTATCAATGAAGCTACTGAATTAAAGGCTGATGTAGTTTATGTTATCTGTATGTGACATATTTTTCTTATATATGTACATACTGTATATACACACAGGTGTGTGTCAGAGAGCGGGGGAGAGAAAATAACACCAGAAATAAATGAAGGCATCCTTTATGATCACCTTTAGCATCCTCTGCAGTGATAGTCAGGGTGTATTGAGGTGCTGTACCCTCCATACTGTCTGCCTGGACAGAAATGACACCCGAGTCCCGGTCCACTCTGAAAAGGGCACGAGGACTCTCTGGAATTTGCCCAACCAAGCGGTAGAAGATCCGTACGTTGTCTGTTTTGGGATCATCATTGTCGGCAGCCTGCACTGTCAGGATTTCTGTCCCTGCGGTAATAAATGAAGAAGAAACGACGTCAACTTTCTGTAACAGTGTGCAGACTCCACTATATGAATGTAGTACTGGAACAAGGCTATAACAATAACCTTCTTATTTATAACTCACTCAGTGATTCCATTTAGATTAACAGATTGTCCCGTCTAATTCGTTTCCCAGAATCAAATCGCTTTAAAAGCATCAACAAAAGGCTTTTATGCCGGGGCCTAATATGTCACCAGGTGGTTTTTATGATCCTGGGGAAGAATGAAGGTGCTTTCCCACTGTCTTGGCAAAAAAAAACACAATCCTTTCACAAAAGCTAGCTGGCCATGCTTTTAACACTATAGCACTTCATTTATACATATACTTTGATTATGTGAATTTTAAATGCTAAAACTGATTTTGAGATTTTATTTGAAAGGACAACAGTATTTTTTTTTTTACCTCTGAGTTGCATTTCCTATATCTTTAAAAACTACCTAGAAATAGGATTTTGACAGTGATCTAAACTTTTAGGTTTGTTTTAAACATTTCATTTGTTGAATGAAACAAAAACATTTTCCTTCCAGCAAAGGCATGGTGATACAGTTGTTGGTCCTGGGTTAAAATCTTAGCACAGGACTTTCTCTCTTTTACAAGATTGGATTTTCTCTGGTTTTCTACCTCTGTCCCAAAAGAGGTATGGAAGATAATCTCTTTTGGGTTATCTTACATAAAGTGGAGACGCTGACCCTTCAGAGTTAGTGGATGCATGAAATTGTCGTTTGCTCAAATGTTTCTACATATATTGACCGTGTGATGGACTAGCATGGTATGTTTTTTTAAAATAATCCAAATGCCTTTAGTTTTTTTTAAATCTGCTCTCACTTTGGTAATTTTTTTCTTCTAATGATGTTGAACAGGTTTAAATTATTAACTAATTTTGAAATAGTTCACATCACCTTTATTTGTGAGCATTTAAAAAGCTAATTTCTGAGTTTTTTTTAAGCTTTTCTCTGCAAAAATATTGCAAACATTTACACTTCAAACACCATTGTTTCTGCAGTACTACATTATATGTTCGCTCATGAGTACATCAGCTGAATTGCAAGCTCTGGTTTATGTTTAAGGTTGAGACGTGAAAGTCATATAAACATGACATTTTGAAAGAATCTAGTAGATATCTAAAAGCTGTCAGTTACCCCGAGCAGCCAATTCTTTGACCACAGTGTGGTACTGAGCCTGAGGAAATGTGGGCCTGTTATCGTTGGCGTCGCCCACCATCACCCTCAACTCCACAGGCTTGGCAATCTGTCTCCCATCTGGACGCTCAACCACAATACTGATGTGAAACTGAAGGGGAGAAAAGAAACTACTGTTTGATTACTTACTATAACACAATAAACTTGTGACCTTAATTAACAATTATCAGTGAGATGCACCTGATAATTAAAGATAAAACTTAATTGGTGAAAAGAAAGAAAGAAAGAAACAAACAAACAAAAACATGTAAGGTAAAACAGCCCAGTTTAACTTTACCAGACCATGATGGGATACTTCCCCACAGGAACAGTTTGTAAAATAAAGATAGAGATAAAACGTGTGCAAAGTAATAGCCCTGTAATACCATCACAAACAAATCCATGAAGCTCCACTAAAAAAAAAAAAGAAGAAAAAAAAAAAAAGATTTCCAGCACTGAATGATACCGCTGCTATCTCTAATTTATGGAGTAAGTTTGCATTTGCAATAGGCAGCAAAAAACTTTTACTTCTCTGACCAATCTATTCTTTTTCATTAAATGCCTTTCATAGTCTGAGTGTGACAACACATAAAGGAGCAGAAGTAATTTCATCTTCTTTCTTGTCTTTTCTGTGAGCAGCTCAACCCACATGGCGAAAAGGTGAAGAGTCTCCACAGAAGTCAGAAAATGTTCTGCTCTAGCAGCATTTATCTTCACACTGCTCAGATTCACCGATTCTGCTCATGTCATTTGTGCTCCTCTTTGGCCACATGAGCATTTGTGCCAGAATGTACTGCTCACTCAGCCATTCAAAGCTCAGAGGAGCTTCATTTCAATGCAAAACTGAAGAGCAAACTCCAAACAGATGGAGTTTAATTTGTAATCATAGCAAACATGAGCACCCTTCATCGACTGAACACAATTTGAAACTGTTTGTGTGAATTATTGTTGCCAACCACGCAATCATTTTGTAGGAAGAGGTCATCTTCCTCTGTAATCACACTTCGTTTCAAGGAACTGCATAGTTTCTGTATCCATATGTTCAAATTATTTTAAGGGAGATTCAGACCTGGTCTTGTGTCTCTCTGTCCAGCGGTGCGTTTAGATAGATGACACCTTCTCTGCTGATGGTAAAGAGCATCTCTGGAAACTCCCCATCCAGACTGTACGCTGCCTGGCTTCCACTCCATTTGACCTGATTCAGCAGACACATACATACAAATAGCATTTTAATGCCTACAGTGCTCTATAAATAGTGCCTGGTATAAAAATAAAAAATAAAAATCTGAATTAACTTAATAAGGCTAATTGTAATGGTTGTTGCCCGGGTGCAGCAGAGAAATTTATTAGCTGAGCTCCTGCAACAAAATATATGAAGGTTACCATTTGTTTATATGACAAAGGACTGACCATTCATATTGAAAATTATGAGGAACAGTGTGCACAGCCAGAACTGATGAGGTGGCCTAATGGGGTTTTTCCACTCTGTTTTACAACCCCTATTATATGGCTGCACAGAAAGACCCCAGCAACCAGAGCACCCAACAAGGAGAGGATCCCAGACACAGCACAACTGATCCACACCGAAGCATATGCATTTCCTCAGCTCACTGTCAGCCGCCCCTCCCTCAGCCTCCCCTGTTTCTGTTATGGAGAAATACACCGAACTTCAGAGCGCTCATATACACATATCCAGTTCACACATCTGGCTGTGTTATGGTGTGTTTCCAGACCTCTGAACTTTGAAGATATTAGATTAATCCTGACTGACTGCTCTATTTAAAGGTACATACAAAAACACAGATGAGGTCATCTGTTTTGCTTTTGTCTGTATTTGAGTGTGCAGAGCACATTCAGTCTTCTTGCATATGATCTGCTTACACAAGAAGTACTGAGATGGGGAGTCAGTTTCTAACTTTCAGAAACAAGTACGTGGCTTTGCTTTAAATGTATTATTAAATAGCTTGTTTTGTGTGATTTCAAATACTTCTGCTGATTGCATTATATAATCAAAGCTGTAGACAATCAGAAACATGCACAGTGAAACATATTGAAATAATTCTCCTAGGACTTACTGATGAAGAAGAACTTTTAACAAATGTCAGATTTTAATATTTAAATTGACAGTCTGGGGTTGATTTGATCTTATAGGACTCGCCACGACAGCTATCTTTATAATTAGCTTACAGGGAGAGCTAGAGGAGCAAAATGCATCAAATTGAGTGGGTAACTTTTCACACCAAGGACAATAGCAGCATAAAAAATAGAACATTTGTCACAGCTGAGTGGATGTGTGGACATAACTGCTCCATTTATGCAAAAAAGTGAGTGAGGTGGGAATGCATTGAGTGCTCCCTTGAACAGGACTATCTCTGTATGTGTCATAGCAGCAGTTAGTCCCAACACCCACTGAGCGCTGCAGGATGATCACTCTATGTAGGCGAAATGAGGCTTCCCCCAAGTAAGCGCCTTGTCAGCCTAATCTGCTTCAGATTCAGATTTAGATTCAAGAGGAGGGCAGCTGGAACCGTGTACCAATTTTTTATTTTTTTTATTTTTTTTTATGTTTCAGCCAACAATTTAATCATTTCAATTTCTCACTTAACTAACACATGACTTTAAATGAAGAGTTAAAGGGATTTTTTTTTTTTTTTTTTTATGTAAATGTTTCGACACAAATCCATTTTGACTCAGACATCATCAATCACTGAGGACATTAAGTACTAAAACAAAACAAAAATATATTTGATTCAAGGAATGAATTCTATCTGACAAAAACAAACATCAAAAACAAAAATCTGAAGGATTTACAAAAATTCTTCAGATTCTTTGTAAATCTGAAGGAACGTTTTCAAATTACTGCAATAACGATGAAGAGCATCCATTTGCGGAACCATATTTTCTGTGGGTGGAGGAGGATGTTAGAGTGGGAGAGAAAGAGAAGCTGAGGGTGAGTGTGGGGGAGGTGGAAGAAAAACAAAAGGAGGGGGAGGTTTTGTCATCTACCTTTTTACCATAGAGACTGTCCAGAAATGACACAGAACAATTATGTGGAGTTTGAATTTGCTCTTTTCTTCTTTTATTTCCATTTCCTGCTGCTGAATGGAAAAATGATATTTTCTTACTATGAAAACACAGATGGACATTTAAAGAGAATAATTTTGACCTCCAACCAATACGTTTTATTCCATGTCTCATAAAACCTCTGAGGGTGTTTGTGTTATTTATAGATTCAGAGGTTACATGAGTAACACTGTAATGGGGAAAAAAAGATCATACCAATGCTTACACAGGGAGAATCTGAAACGATTATACATATTTTTTCTTTTTTTACTGAAGTGAAGGATCTAGGGTGTCAGACACACACAGAGACACGCCGACACGCATACGCAAATAACACACATGCACAATAAAGTATAGGCAGTACTGTTAGCTATTTTGGTTAGATAACTAGTGTTAGTTAACTTCAAAAAAGGCTAATTGGTTGATTTGTGACAATAACACTTTCGCAGCACTGATGATCCACACACACACATTTGTGAGGTAAAAATAAAGATAATTGTGTGTAAAAATTCTTGCTTTGTAAAATATTATTACTCAGGGGGAACACTTAGGACTCAGTGTACCTGACAGTCACAGCTGGTAAGAAACAAAGATTCCCATTAAATTCCATAGGAAATGAATGCGGGTCATTTTGGACCCACTTATGGAAGAATGGGACAGTAATATTAAACATGATATTTCTTAATATCTTAATTATCTTAATATAATGTGTAAAAGGTAAATTAAAAAATTGAATTGCATGATATCAGTAACATGTTTGTTGAGGAATACCTGGAATATGAAGTGATGAAAACTTTTCATTACAAAGATATTGCAAAAAGATGACCTCACCGGGTCCAAAAGGACCCACTTATGCATCAGAGGGCTAAGTGTCTACACCGTGTTGTACAGTAAAATAACATTCAAGTGTTTGAGGGATTATAGACATTAAAGTGAGCCAGGCAGGAGGTGGTCGGAAAGGATTCATTGCATTCATGCAGTTTGAATAATTTAGTGTTTGATCACTTAGGTTTTGAGAGGTACTAAAAAAAGAAATCAGCAAAGGGATACCTTTTCACTCCATCCTGACTATTGATCATGTTCATTTGATTATAATACAATACTGCAATAGATAACATGCTTTTAGGATTTGGTAGTAGAACCAAACAAGTATTTTTATTTATTTATTTTTTTCATTTTCTTTGATTTACTTCTTATTACAGTCAGATGTTCCACTCCACACTGTGCATAAACTAAAACCTCTGTTTTAAATGACAGAGGTTTTAAATGACCTCTGTCATTTAAAACATGTTTGTCACTAAGTCTGTCCATCATACAAATAAATGGGTTTGAGCTTAATTCCCTCCAGATTGAAGAAAAGACAAGGTCAATGTTTTTGTTCCTATAAATGTAAGGACAGAAAACATTATTGTTTACATCAGTTTTTCCATAAAGTCAAAATCTAATACTCCATAAAGTTAAATCTAATATCCATAATGTCTTAGCTATTTACTTGTTTAAAATGTTGACTTTTACAATTTATTTCTTTTTAATTGAAATATGTATTTCCGATTTTGTGTTTTTATGTTTTCCTTCAACATAAATATATCCACTTTTGTTGTAAAGCACTTTGAAATACTTTGTGTAAAAATGCTGCTGCAATAAACTTGCCTTACTTTGCTTTGGGAAAAAACATTCAGTACACTGCTGCTGATTGGGTTTTTCTGTCTCACCTGCGATATGGGTATTGGGTAAGGACCGGGAAGATTCTCCTGAAGTCGCACAGGGTCTGGCGATGCCCAAGTGTTTCCAGTGACCTCAACAGTAACAATGCCAGAGGTGAAGAAAGCATTAGTCCTGCCAGCCATGTCTTTCACCATCACTGACAGCTTATAACGACCACACATCTCTGGGTCCAGAGTAGAGGCTCCTGAGAAAGGAGGGGTGTGTGGAGGGTCACAGTACGGTGGAAATGAGAACAAAAAGATTATATTTTATTGAAGGAACCGTTTTCTGTTTATTTTCAGCACTGACATTATTACCAAAGGCAGCTAAGCAGCACACTGTGTCACTCTTTTTTTTTTTTTTATATCTCTGAGCATTAATAAAACCCCAGAGTGGTAAAAATAAATTTATTGAAAAAATGACCTAGATAATAAATGAACACGTGGAAACACAAAGCAATTCAATGAAAACCCCCCGAACCAGTCATTGATCGCATACTCATTCGGAAACAAGACAAACAAGACATCACACATTAAATATGTCCTTCCTCATAAAAAAGCACCTTAATGCTGTTTTTATCAAATGCATAAATGCATAAATGGAGGAGAGAAAAAGCTTGAAAAGATCATTACAGAGGCAATCATAACCAGTTTCAGCTAGTCTGAAAATGAAGTAGAAAAATCAAGGAGGCAATTTTAGTGCTCCTTGCCACTTGGAAATCAGCAGCTGTGTGGGCAGAAAAGGACCTACAAGTGTGAACGTTTCCCAGCTCCTGTCAAACCGTTACAAGGGGAAACACCACAGCAATAGAAATAGAAATGGGCATACAGGAATTGACTGTGAATCCATGCCAAGATGAGTCTGTTTGCATAAAAAAGTAACCTTAAATTTTGAAGAATTATGTTATTTCACATGTTTGAAGCTTATTTCAAAACTTAATGTCACATATTTATGTCTAATTTTTTTCAGACTCAGTTTTATTTGCACAGAAAAGCCCAATGCATGTCTAACTGTGCAGACATTTCATTGTTAGAAAAAGTGGAATCTGTCATAGAGAAAGCCCACTTTTGAGGCTAAATTAGAAAAGTAGCTGCTTCAGCAAACTCCTTAGAGTCACTGAGTTCATACTAACTTTCTTATTAAAATGGAACCATATTATAGCAATGCAGGAAAAAAGATTAATACAAGTCTGTTTTCACAATAATTCAAGTAGTGATGTAATGAGAAGATTCAACACAACAGTGTTAAAAAATCTACTGTGTTGAATGTGAGGTCAATCAAAAAGTAAATGAGGAGTAAAAACAAAATGAATTTCCTTCATGTTCTCCATTTGCTGAAATCTCCTTGCAAGGAAGATTAACACATGGCAATTTGTAGCTGAAAAGTAGCTGCTGTAAAGATCTGAAGAGAAATCAAAAGTGTTTTACAAAATTTGTTTCTTTGAATTTGTTTCCCTAAGTTTTGGATTGGTAGAAAGTGAGGAAATGTTTTACATTATAATTGTTTTTGTGACTAAAGATTTCTTTACTTCCTGACAGTCAAATTTTTGGGATATTATTGTTATTATTATTATTATTATTATTATTATTATTATTATTATTATTATTATTATTATTATTATTATTACTATTATTATTATTATTATTATTATTATTATTATTATTATTAGTAGTAGTAGTAAATTAGACTTTTTCTTTGCCAATTACAGGTGATGGTATTTTATATAACTACATCAACTGACCTTCCTCAGTGAGGGAAACCTCTCCAGTTATGGAGTCAATGAAGAACATTTGACTGGAGGGAATCCTGGGCGTTTGCTCCATCATGCTGAACCGCAGCTCAGCATGAGCAGTGTTACGGTCATCGCGATCGACCGCTTCCACTCGCATGAATGTGATGCCTAATAGACAAAAAGAATGCAGAGACAACAGAGGAAGTTGAAAAACAACTAAAACAACCAATGGGTATATTTGTATATTTTGTATGATAGCTATCAGTAATTATTATTGGACACAAATGTGACTTGTTTGAAAAAGACAAAGTTTAGCACATACATATATACAAAGGGGGTTACATTTATGTATTTTTTGTTCTTTTTACAGGGTTATAGAATAAATTTACTTTCTAATAGCAAATATTAATGTGACTGCAGTGCCAGCTCCTATATGTCAATGTGCTAAAAGATCTTTGATGCAATCAAACCTTAGTACTGTGTAACCTCAAGGCTAATGGTTACAAGTGTTCATTGAGTAACATTAAATTTACAGAAGAAAAATATTGTTTTATATTAATATGATGCATATACTCTCCTATGATTTAATTGTTGTGGACTTTAGCTACCTCCTTAAAGAAATACATCCAATTAAATATAAGTATAAGTGGGGGTCGGGGTATTTCCTTCATCATGTTGGACATATTAGAACATCCAGTGGATTAAAATAGATGGTCATGGATGAACGTGATGTTCATGTAAATGGTAAATGGCCTCAATTGGACCCCAAAGCACTTCCCACACTTATTCACCCTTTCACATACATTGACACACTAATGGTAGCAAGCTAGTACATTGTAGCCACAGGTGCCCTGCGGCAGACTGACAGATACCTTTGAGCAGCCCGAGCTGAACACTGCCTCTCATGCTCTCTTCAATGAAGGTGGGCACATTGTCATTCTTGTCAATGACAAACACTTCCACAGTGAACGCCTGTCGATGGGCTGACGATCTGATGTTCTGAATGACGCCTGATGGTTTGAAGGACACCTGCAGGATAGAAACCATCACCCTGAACTCAGTGTGCTTTGTTTCAGCATGACTCACAGTTACTCACAATCTAAGCAGAGATTGTAAACCCTTCTGCAACACTAGACACAAGATGGATGCAATTTAACATAGATGTGTCAAGCAACTTAATTTGAGGTCTCTTGAATCTGAAGAGAATAGGTCTAGAATTAGGAGACTGTGGAAAATGGAAACATGACAATATAGTGTAGAACCTGCAATGAGTAAGATGGCTGTTTCTCTCTGTCCAGTGGTTTTATTGCATACAGAAACTGGGCATCTACTCCAAATATGCCCTCATCGTCTCCAGTTAACACCAGGTCAGAATAATTACTTGGCAGGTTGTGAAGCTGTAAAGAAAAAGAGAGAAAAGAGAAAGATGAGTTTATGCTGCTATTAAGAGGCATAAAACCAAGCAAAATGGGCCAAAGGTGTCAGCCTTTGGCCCGTAATTTTTTACAGTAATGAAATACAAAACATTTGCAATTTACACATAAGCCCAAAGCCTAAAGTTACTCTTCTCCTTATTATATGTAATGTTTGTAATATTAATGAATCTGGTAGAGAATCTGTGCCATAGCTAAAGATTAGGGTGGCTGCAAGGAGGTTTTCCAACCTCAAAGCCTTGGAGCTCATCACCAAAATTAAATTGTCAACTGTGGAAACATTCAAAACACTGGCCAGCAATTATAAAATGGGTGTAATTGCTATAATCTATGGAAAAATCTTTAATTTTTCCATAGATTTTTGAGCGGGAATATTTTTTTTTTTACTTTCACTTTATCAATTGCACTTTTATAAAGACAGAAAAGCAAGTAATCATTTTACATTCTCAAATTCTGCAAATTACTTTGCGCTGGCCTATCACAAACAATTCACAACAACATACAGATATGTTTGTGCGTGTAATGTAAGGAAACATAAACTTGTTCTAGGGATATGAGTTCTTTTTCAGGAGCCTGTAGACATGTGTGTGGTGATTCCAAATATCAAAAGCATGCGTCTCGGTCCCAGTTAATCCTGAGATGGGCTGGTGACCTGCGCAGGATCTACTCTGCCTCTTTTCCAGCCTCGTGCGACCCTGACCATGACAAAGCAAGTAGGGAAAACAAATGGAAGGTCAAAGCAAAAATAAATCAGCCCTGAAAGTATTTATTCACTGCACCCTTTATGATTTGTAAAGGACATCAACCGTGGTCTAGAGTAAGGTTTGCAAAATGAATCGTGGGAGACGTCTAAAAAGGAGCACAGACGAGTGGGCTGCTCTGTGACGAATGGAACTGAATGAAAGGGTTTTTTACCTTGAGCAAATCTGAAGCAATTATTTTATCCAATCCATTTATAACACAAAAGATGGTTATTATCCCCGAAGAAAAGCACTGAGCATGTCATGTTAATGAAAGTCTGGCAAAAAAAAGAAGTGTATATTTTATTATGTTGGACAAAATGGCACCACTGTAAAGCTAATTGATGAGCCATGCATGCATTCATGAAGCTGCGCAATCCAGAGGACGTCTGAGTGACATGCATGAATGAAACACTCCACCTGCCACCCAGCTGGACTAAAAGCAGAGGCTGGGTTGGGTGCCAGAAAAGCACTGTGAACATGCCAATTATAGAAAAGCGATGACGCCAGCATGTTCGTGCATCTTCTACCCTGAGTGCAGAAAAAAATGGTAGAAATAAAAGAGACGCAGATGCTATTTTGACTCACTATCCACCTTCATTTTCTTTCAATGGGGAAATTGTGGTCTTTCATTATGAAATGATGAAATTGTAAACAAGAAAAGAAAGGAAATTAGTATTTTATCTTGCAAAGCAGAATTCCTTGGTACAGCACATGTTTTTATAAAGGGGAGTTTTTAGGGGGATTAATTTTCTATTTCAGTTTCTGTTATCTGATTCATTTGTATTTATTAAAAAAGTGAACAAATTATGGGGCCTTACCTTAGCTAGATACCACGGGAAAATGCCATCGTAGTTTTCAGGAACACCAATTTTGACATTTGCCCCTGAGCATGGTGCAAATGTGTGAAGCCCTGAAAGCTATGAAATAGGATAATAAGTGTCTTACTAATATTTTTGTTCACATATTTAGTTTCTGTGTACCAACAACCAACAAAGGCATGTACAAAACAGAGAAAAAATAAACTTACTAAAAAGACTGCGAGGAGCATTAGTGGGACTTTCCTGTCGGCCATCTGTTCCTGTTAATGTGGCACATTTACTACCAAAAGTTAACACCAACACTGTCTTTGTTACTGGCTTTTCAGTGGAATAGTGAATTAAAAAAAAACAACCCAAAAAAACCTGAATATCAAAAACAGATGATGCTAAACCAGAATAAGCATTTATGTTACATTCATGCACACAAAGTAAATAATGATCATCTTACCTTCTCTAGGTGATGCTTGCAATACCTACTTCTAAGAGCTGTGAGAGAACTTTGAATTGGGTGGAAAATTTGTACACTTGTGCTCTTTTTGGTTGATTAATGTTTAACAAGTTGAGGGGAAAAAAACTGACTTAATTACCCTATTTCCTTCCTTCAGAGCCAATAGCCGGAGAAGTTCCGTTCCACTGATTGGATCAATAAATATTCATGAGCAGATAACTCACCAAAACAACAACTAATTCTTCTTAGTTGCATTCTGCGTATTATGTTGTCATGGTAATAATGAGAGGGCGGGGAAACATACTTTTTTTTATTTCAATTTTATTAAAAAAGAAAATCAATGTAAACAAAAAAGTCAAACAATGTCAAGGCTCACATTACTAACTTATTGCTTTACTCATACATTCACAACCTGAATTCAATGTCATGGAACAACACAGAATAAAAGAGGTTTTATCTAGGCTTAGAGTAGTCTTCAGTAACTTGACCAAGGCACGAACCTGCGCACCATCATTCAAGTATATCTTAGAACCACATGACATTAATAATGATGAGATGTTTGTTGCATTCAGCACTATGCCTACTTATCGTATATACATCAATCCCCTTCAACAGTGGAGCACAACAACCCAATAGCAAGACAATCTTTGCACCTGATTAGAAATAAGGTATCAAATCTTTTAAACAAAAGAATCCTTATATGATGGCAAAATGTTTAAGGCAGACTGTAAAGTAAAATGTTTGTAAAGCTTTAGAAGATGTGACTATTATTGTGATATCATTTTACAATACCAGTCTTTCTTTCTTTTTTTTTTTGCAAATCACATCCTGTCTTAGCTTTTGGTTTGTGCATTGAAAAACAAAAATATATTCTGTACAGCTCTATTAGTCCTTTAGGATCAGTGTTAAAACACACACAGGATCAGGTCTTCAGAGGCCAAAGGGGAAAGGAAAAAAAAGAACATAAATTAGTCTCTCTGTCCTATGTGTTACTCAAAGAACCGTAAGGTCATGGCATGACTTGGACTTCTGCCTGAAGGCCATCTTTTTGTTTTTGCGTGCGACCATGCGACCCAGAAAGCGTTTGGCCTTCTTGCTGATGCTCTCTCTGCGCCTGCAGTTGGCCATGCGCCTTGCGTTTTCCTCTTTGCTGTCTTTCCTCAGACGGATCTGTCTGACGATGCCCTCGAACAAGGCATGCACGTTGTGGTGAAGCGATGCAGACGTCTCAATGAACTTGCAGTCAAACACCACGGCACAGGCGCTTCCCTCTGTAACCCAACAAAGGTGAGGAAAAAAAAAAAAAGATTTAGTGGGGCACTATTCAAGACCAGAAATAATTTTCTTGGCTCTCATGGTTGTTTTCTATTTTTTATGTTGATCTCACTGATTAAACTCACCATCAACTGACACCTCTCTGGACCGCACCAAGTCACTTTTGTTGCCAACAAGGATTATGGGAATGTTCTCCGACTGCCGGGCTCGACGCAGCTGGATGCGAAGCTCTGATGCCTTCTCAAAGCTCGACTTGTCCGTCACTGAGTACACGATGATGTATGCATCTCCCATCCTCATGCACTGCTCCTTTAGCCACTGGCTATTATCCTTCAGAAGAGAAACCAGGAACCAATGTTAGGCTTGGCCAGTTTACAAATAAGATATCTATCAATGGGGAGGAAACACTGCATTAGTAATATATAACATTCACCTGCTCCCAGATGTCATAGAGTAAAATGGAAGCCTCCTCTTCATCCACAAAAATAGATCTGTCATAAGTATTTCCTGAGGGGAGAAGGGATAAATATTGTGTTACTTTCTGGCAGCAGAGCAACCTTATCTGTTATCCTTATTTTTCTTCAGACATTGTTTTAGTTCTCTCAATATTTAAGGAAAATGTTGGTCGTGCCTGCAAATATTGTCTTCAATATTTTCCCCTTAAATTATAATGTTAGGTGTGTCAGCCTACTCAAGATGGAAATATATACTTTATGTACATGTTTTTAGTGAAGTTCAATGGCAGCACAAATATATAATTAGATTAGACATTAGAGGCGTCTGAAATAAATACGCTTCATTGTATTGTTAATGTGAAATAAACTGTGCCTTATGCTTATTTGGTTATTTTATACAACTATTTTCCCATTCTCACAAATTTAAATGCATTGAAAGAACCACACAATTGTCACACTAATGTATCAATGAAAGTCTTCAGTGAGAGTGTGTAAATAAATGTAGGTTGATGACTCATTCTTGGCATCACCATTTACCTGCTTCATCGCAGTCGTGACCGGCGTCCTCAAGCCCTCCAAAGACGCGCGCCAGGCTGGACTTGCCGACCCCGTGCTCCCCGAGGAGGACCACCTTGTAGACCTGGGAGTCTGTCTCGCTCCCGGTGGAGATCACCGAGTCAGAAGAGTCCGAGGCGCAGCTGCCTCGGTGCTCATCGCTCGGGGAGTAGGACGTGCAGCGCAGTAGGTTGGAAAGCTCGTCGGTTTGCCCCGTCTGCGGCGTCGTGCCGCGCAGATCCCGGTCGTCCACGGGCATGCTTCTCCTGTGCAGGTTGGGAAGGTTCATTGGGAACGGAACGCTTCCTCTCCTCTTATCCATGTTACGGAATTTGTCACCCTTGTTCAAAGTCATTGTGTGGGTACCGAGGGTCTGTGGGCAGAAGCGCCGTGCGTAAATATGCGAATTATGAATCACATTTACAGTAACAAAGCTTAACACGATGGATAGAAAAGAGATTTAGCGCTCAGGCAATAAAATAAGTCATGCAATGAGATAAAATGGCTGATTTGTACACGCCAATTAATTAAAGTTTCACATTTGCTTTAGCTTGAAAAACACACTTACCCTTGGCTGATAAATAAATCCAACAATAGCAATCCTGTAATCCTCGCTTTAGAAATTCGCTGCAGTCAAAAAGGCGCTTTTGCTTTAGTCTGATCAGAGGTGCTGCTCAGGCTTTTTATATCAAGCGGGAGTGACGTCGGCAAGGATTCGCCCAGAAGAGTCACGTCTCCATTTATTATAGTGGCGCGTAACGGTAACATCACGCGGAGGAGGGGGCGTATGACTGGGAAGGCTGAGGAATCTCCCTTCCGCAGCACCAAATGGAGCTCAGATGAGGGGGCGGCCAGAGATGCATTTTTTAAGAGGGGATGCCCACTTAAAGAGGGAGACATGCGCGTTTTGTATAAAAGCTATACAAATGTGGAATTTGTTGAATCTTGTTTAGTTTTCTGCGCCGTGCAAGCTGAACATCACATGTAAAAGCAAACTGTGGGCGAAGTTAATGTTTTATTTTTGTTTTTTGTTTTTTTAAATAAAAGTGATAAAATGAAATTTCAATCTTCATTGTGAAATCAAGATGGAGCTTACTCGCGAGTGTAATATTTGGGGTATGTGGCTTATTATGACTCAAATGTGAGGTTTAACAAAGTATCATATCAGGGTTTTGTTTCTCTAATAGTATTGAAGTTAAAATGGCCAAATAAACGTGCGCACTGGGAAAAAAAAAAAAAAAAAAAAAAAATCTAATTCTTATGAGGTAGCTACATATATATAAACATGCCACAGATTTTAACCACATAGAAATTCTCCACACGTAGCAGCTAATTCTCATTCATCCCCAGGCACCACCTGTTTCAAAAATGACAGAAACGCTGCAGTAGCATAACCTGCAAGGTTTGGTCTCTGTTACTTGTCTAGCCTGACCTTGCAAGAGCAAAACTGATCCATGCCAGGAATCAAGGTATGCCAATTTACGCTGCAAATTCTAATGAACAAAAAGGGATCTAACACACTTCTCTCTGGTGATCTCTTACCATCGCGCCAGTTTGGAAAATTAACCTATATTGTGTTGCTGCCATCTTGTGGCAGACTTTGTTGAAACTCACATTAGTCTTTTATGCAGAGGTAGAAAGAAAAAAAGAAATGTCACCTGAAGGCCACATTTGGCTGTCAAGCGGCATGTTCAAGCTATTCAGTGCAACAATGTCTTCATTCGGTATGTTTAGTGTTCAGGGTTCGCAGTGGTGATTCTTATGTCTTTAGTCTCTGGTTAAACAGTCTGAACATCTCCCAAATACTTTTTTGATGCCAGAACATTTTCTCAACCCCATTTTTTCCTTTTTATACTGTTTAAGTGCACTGGGCAAAAATATTGAAAGACACGATAACTGGATGATAAATGACAGAAATACTAAACTCGCAGACAGTTTTCTGCACAGCAGCACAAGCTTGCTCTATTTCCTCCAAGCTTTTGTGCCAAGTTATATACGACTGTAACTGAAATAACAAAAAAAAAAAATCAAGAGAAAACGCCCTTGTGTAATTCAATACATTATTGATTTCTATTGCTTGCTTTATTTATTAGATATATGTTATTTTATGTTAATCTTTCTCTACAAAGTGCCTCTTGATATCTCGGAGAACAGAAATAAGTCATGTAATTCAGTAGCCTACCTGTTGGAGGCAGAAGTGAGCTCTTTATGCCCTTTGTCTACCGAAAACCCATAAGACAAGTCGAAACTTGCGCATGCGCCTACCTCTGGTTTGTTCGACCTCTACAACAGACCGGTGAGTGCTAAGCCTCTTCCTGAGAAATTAAGATTCAATGACTTTTATAAGCTGTTTGTTCGATATTTTCCAACTGTATTATCTGCTGCAGTGCTTCTTCTTGTTGATCACTAACCATCGTCTTCCTGTAACACTGTGCGGTCTTTGCATCCGAGCTTGACCTTTTTGCGTGTCGGCTCAAGCCGAATGATTAGTCTCACCATTCACCAAACGAAGCTGACTCATTGCTGTAAGCCTTAAATCGTTTCATTTATTTTATTTGCAGATAAAATATCCACTGGCTGCCCTGCCTTATCTGAACCAAACGATACATCGTGATGTATGCCTGTGCTAAGTTCGTCTCCACGCCCTCTCTGGTGAGTCCACTCGAATGAATGGCGTCTAATCGACGTTGCAAACGCTAAACAGCGCCTTTTCAGAGCGGGACGGAAAGCAGGTGTGTTGTTTGCTGTCTTAAGGACAGAACGGTCACGAGCTCCTCTGCAGCTAAGGCTGCTAACACCCTGCAACCGAGCTGGCTTTGACCCTCTGCTAAAGTCAGCTGAGCTCGTATCTGCAAGGACGAAGCAGTTTCAGTCAGGCCAAATCACCACCTGTCTATTGTAGCCACCCGGAGTACTGTGGTTTATGATGTTAGAATGATATTAACATACTGTACATGCAACCAAAGCAAATGTATAACGTATAGTTGAGGCCCAATTAGAGTTACAAGTTTTGTTTTTGGAACAGTTGGTCCAAAGTAACTTTTGGTCAATGTTAATGTTATTCCTGAGTTAATTTACCAATTATTTATTTGGATATATATTTAAATTGGACAATAAAGCAAACGTGTTTCTACCAATTTAATGAATTAAGGCCAGATGAAAATGGAAAACACGAGACAAAGCTGCGTTTTTTTTTTGTTTGTTTGTTTTTTTAGTTTAATAATTTTACACATGTCCTCTAGCAACCAAGGAGTTAATTTGTAGACCCAGTCCATTGTTGGGATTTTCATTTGAAATGAGCTACAACAACAAAAGTTTGGGAAAACAAAACCAAGCTAAAAAACTAAAACTCAACACCTGACAAAGCTTTTTAGTGAAAAAAGGGGGATTGAGGAGTGTGTCATTTTATTTTTTTCTCATTTTCAGCCTTCATAGATTTGACTTTTTGGTTAAAGATCATGAGTTAAGACTAATGGGAAAATAATAATGAAAAATAAACCGATCATCTTAAAAACAGTTTTAGAATTATTTTTTTTTACTTAAAAAATTATCAATAATTTAATAGGATCCTATTTTTTTTCTAATGGACACCATACACATTATTTAAATACAAGATACGTTAGGCAAATAACTAAACAAAAAATATATATATATTGACATGGTTATTGATGTCTTTTTTTTTTCCCCCGTTGACATTTATTGATGGTCTAGATGGAGCAATATCCATCTATTCTTGGATATTGCTCTACTATTACTTGTGGAAAGTCAATAGCCTTGATTATAGAGACCACAAGCAACTCTCACACTTTAATTTAAATTTGAATTCAATGTTCTTGCTTTGTTTTTTTTTTTTTTACTTTTTATCAACCTTCACAGGTCCGTGCTGGATCCCGGGCGCTTTACAGACCCCTCTCAGCGGCAGTAGTTTCTGACAGCAGGAAAGCAGAGGTGAGGACAGTCTTGAGGCACAGGTTATTTGG
This sequence comes from Alfaro cultratus, assembly GCA_903066825.1. NCBI lineage: Eukaryota > Metazoa > Chordata > Actinopteri > Cyprinodontiformes > Poeciliidae > Alfaro > Alfaro cultratus. Next base: position 24,149 of record CAEFZX010021242.1, on the reverse strand, counting down.
GCAGTGAGAACTCATCATAGCAAATTTACTGTGTTTTCATGTGCAAGAAGAGTAAATCGAGTACTGTATAAGAATTGGCGGCGAATGATTCATTACTCAGACAATGATTTGAATTAAATAACTAGCCACTGAAGATTTAAATATGAGGGGATGGATACGTTTTTCCTTTGGGATTTATGTAAAACATATTAAGTTTGCTTTTAGCTTTCTACAGGTATTGTAATATAAATACTTAAGCTGAAACAAATGCCACCTCTGCATTAGCATGTAAGATTACCTGAACCTTGCTAAAGTTCAGAAATTATTTGTGCGTCTCTGGTTTGAGTTTTATAGCAGACAAAGTGCCTGTATTCCATTTTGCTAAGGCTAATGCAACCTGAAGAATAAAGTCTGTTATTTGTGGCTTATTTTTAGCCTGCATAATTTTATGTTAGTCTTGAGTTATTTAAATAAAACAAATTATTTAAATGTCAAGATAAAATACATATTTTTATTTTAATACATTCAGAATCTTAGGAGTTGGCTTTAATCCTCATCCACATCAAAACCTTAAATGCGATTCTAAACAGGATTTTCCAACCTCTACACTTGAGTATTTATTTCCATCTTTAGTATATTTAGAACTACAAAAACAAAATAGGTGCATTGAAATTACATTTAACCTTTTCTAAATTGTATAAAAAGACTAGGTGGAGTTTTGTGTAAATATAACTTTTTGTTTTATGTTTTATAAAACACTGGCAGACTGCCTCACTCCTGGCACCACCAAGTCCTGCAGCCTCCCAGCAGCAGGTGGCAGTGCGGGGATTCCAGACCAGTGCTGTGAGTCGTGATATTGACACAGCTGCAAAGTTCATCGGAGCAGGAGCTGCCACTGTTGGTGTGGCTGGATCTGGAGCTGGTATTGGAACGGTGTTCGGCAGTCTTATTATTGGATATGCTAGGTATGACTTAAGGATGTTTTTAATGCTTGATAAAACCCTATCTGGGCCTGTTTTAACCTCCTTAGCAAATACTTTCCTGGCCAGGAGTCTATTGATATATTTATTGTGGTTGAATTTTTTTCAGCTTTCCTCTGTTGTGAGTTTAGAATTGTACATTTTTTTATAAAAGCTAAATAAATGTTCATATGTTCTGGATAGAAGCTTCAGTACTTGGTATCTTCCTTTGATCACGTGGATCACGAATCCTTGTGACTACATCTGTCGTTGTACAGTCTTATAAATCAGGAATCGCAAAAATATTTCTTTGTCATTTAGTGGCTCTTTTTTGGTTGAGAAAAATGGACATAAGAAATATTCTATTTTCTGAATTGTTAACGTGTAGTTTCATTACATTTAACTCCTGCTTTTTTGCCCATTTTCTGAACAGGAACCCGTCTCTGAAGCAGCAGCTGTTCTCTTATGCCATCTTGGGCTTTGCTCTATCTGAAGCTATGGGCCTCTTCTGTCTGATGGTTGCATTCCTCATCCTTTTTGCCATGTGAACACCTTGGCCCTTACTGTACAAGGACACATCATAATGTTAACAAGAGTCAGCAGTTGGAATAGAAGGATGATTTCAGCTCATTTTGTCTAAATCTTATCAGTGTTTTTTGGAAGATTGCTAATCTGATGTTGAGGTTCTCTGCTAAACTCAAATCATTGTCATGATGGGTCTAAACTACTGTGTATTTAATTGAAAGGTTTGGTAACAAACATGCAGCCTGTAATGGAAGTAAAACACTTAATTCTTCATTTGTTTGTTGTGTTTTTCATAAACCTGGTTTAGAATACCAACGATACTCTTCCGCTTCCTCTTATGGGTTTTCATGTGACTGAATCGGTCAGCATTATTGGCCAAGATTATGTGCACAAACAAATTAAACGCAAGATTTCAAGTGTTCACAGCACATGCACACACACACACAAGGCAAAAGGATTAGAGCAATGTGCACAGGTTTTTTCCAGCCATTTAGTATATAAAAAAAATAGATGTCTTAAATCAATCAAGTTTATTTGTATAGCACGTTTCAGCAACAAGGCAGTTCAAGGTGCCTTCTTTACATCATACAAACACAAAAATACAAAGTTTAAGGCAGAAAAATATACTAATGTGCTTTCCATAGTGGTCACTAGTGACGAGACTTCAGCCATATTGAGTGGGGTTTCAACAGGCAGCCATGAAAATGTCAGCGAGAAAAGAAAGACATTTATTTGCCTTTGTTTTAAAGATTTAACCTTAAGGAAAGAAAATTGCCTTTTCCTCTTGTGCTGAAAGTAAACTAACAGTATTTAGACACAAGACGACTGAATACTGCGCATAGATTTTGAACGAAATGTTGGTTCATTCAGATCCGCTCCATTTTTCTTGATCTTTAGCAACAGAATTTCATAAAAGCACAATACGAACATCCATGATAACACATTCTGAATAAATTCAAGAAATTATTTTACGATTAAATGTACGTAAACGAGAGCTAATAGAAAATACTGGATAACTTATGTCCGATTATTTTTGTAATTCGAAACGGAACTGTATTTTGTAAAGCTATGGGGGACGAATTTAATGAACGTACCCATCAGGGGTCACCTATTTTTCCCCTAAAAATTTAAATGAAAGCGGTCATTTAGCAAATTCATGGCATTTCAAGAATTCACCAGAGATTCCTGTTCGGCGATTTTACATCATGAGGAGGAAGATTTGTCTGGAACCCGGAGCAGCACGGACATTTCTGCGGTGGCTGTCTTCGTTTGCCTGTCGGCCTGGTCCGGATGGCTCTTTAAGGCAAAACAAACAGCAACGATCTCTGGAAAACAAGGTAATCGGCATTACAGTAGCTTTGACGAATTGTGTTCATTTTAATAGTTTTAAAAGAAAAGGTTTAAGGTGATAGACTGGCTTTAAAACAGCACATGTAATAAGTCAATTTGTTAAATTATCAAGTCTTTTTGAGGGATATATTTGATCTGAAGTTTAAAATCGAAGTTAAATCTTGTACATTTAGATGTTTTAGCTCCTCTTTTTCGAGCATTCCTGTACCTGTATCCGCTGTTTCCCGGAGTGTTTTAGCCTCTATTTCCACCAGGAGGCGCTGGTGTATTACGATTTTTAAGCCTGGAAAAAAACAACAAACATTTAAGCAGTATAATATTAACTTCAAATCTGAAGAATGTGTGTTTTCATTGTAAACTATTTATATATAAAAAAATAAATGATCAAGGCTAGATTGATTTGCACTGGTTCCGAAATGCAAAACAGTAACCATCTTTATTTTGGTTTAGTCTTTATAAAATGCATCTTTTAAAAGGGCATAATGTGAACAGAAAAGGCAAAGACTAGAAAGATACATTGATTGAGAAGAACACAGATTAATACAAAAATTATAAAAACATGTTATACTTACCTCAAAAGAATAAATGCACAATTCACAAAATGAGTTTAAGAAAATAGCTCATAGTCTGTTAAAAACAAAATATCTGCAACCAGAGCAAAAATAAGACAAGTCCCACGTTTATGTTTCTGTCACACACAGGACAGTGTGTGAAAAAAATAATCCCCATCTCTTAGTGTGATGGCTCTTAGAATTGTAGCAAGGAGATGTATTTAGGTACCACCATTTTACCAAGCCATCTTCTGTGAACACCTTTATCTAGAGTGCCAACATTATAGTGGATGTTCTCTTTTATTGTTTGTATGTTTGTTTGTTTTTTTAGATAAGAAACACAGGTAAAAGCAGGAGACAGCCATGTCCAGCAGTCCTCGATCATTTTGACCAGCAGTACAGTGAAGAACTGGGAGACTTGTGGGCCTCTGCAAGGTGAATTTTATCTTGAATGATTTACCAGCGTTCTCCCAATCAGTAGATAAAACCGTCATTCTCGTCTTCCCCTCTGTCTTGCAGAGCAGTGCTGTTGGACCCTCCGTCCTGGCAGTATGGGGTCATGTTAAACCGCTTCAGCTCTGTGACAGATATCACACAGATTCTTCTGTCTCAGGGCTTTTCATCACTGCTGCCACAAACAGACGTCTCAGAGCTGCTTCTTCATAACAATGACTCCACCGTGTCTAATTCTCCACGTCAGGAAGGAAAAAACACTCTCTCACCTCATTTCTCAAAACGCCCTCCTGAGGACGTTGGTCTCCTGCCCTACATTACCTCTCATGCATTCAGTCAGGCCCATCAGTCTAAGCGTCCACCCAAATTTCCTCCTTCCTCATTACAATGTTACATCCACCCACACCCCCTCCGATTTCCCTCGCAGGTCCACCGGCCGGGGCAGCTGAAGCAGTACTACCTTCTGAATGCTGCCTCGCTTCTTCCAGTGCTTGCTTTGCAAGTGAGAGATGGTGATAAGGTTCTGGATTTGTGCTCTGCCCCCGGAGGCAAAGCTGTCGCCATAATGCAAAGTGCAACTCCAGGTAAACAAGTAGCTATGACACGAGTTTCATTATATCATGGACAAGGGTTAGCAGGAGTGCAATCAAAAGAGATTAATATATTGAAATAAAAAAAAAAAATTGCACATTATTATCTTCACTGATTAATTATTACAATAAAAATGGATTGTTGCTGAAAATTTGTCATGTTTAGAGATTATTTATTACCAATTAAATACAAGAAAATCCTAATTCCTGTGTATTATTTGAGGTGTTTTATAACAAGAGCCTTTCACAAAAACCCTAATGCTGAAATGTGTTGCAAAGCTTCTGCAATGATCAACTTGTTTCCTATCCTATTAACTACTGGTAATCACTAATTCTTCCTGTTTTATGTTGCAGCTCGTCTCTGCTGTAATGAGCCAGATCCTCACAGACGGGACTGGCTGGCCAAAACCCTGGAGTCCTTTCTGCCTCCCTCCCTGAGCAGCAGAGTGATGGTGTCTGCACAGGACGGCCGCTTCGTTGGGCAAAGCGAAGCCGGTTTTTATGACAAGGTGAGCAAAGTACACCTGACGTGTTCATAGCCACTGGTAATTGAATTTTCTCTCCGCGTCCAACAAATTAGGGTGATACACTTTTTATTTTCCAATTCCATGGTAACGAATCAATGAGAGCAGCGAGCCTTTGAACAGAAGCTAATAAACCCCGCAGAAAAAGAAGAAAAGCATTTATTCAAAACAGAAATCGAGACGAGGTAGACAATGGTTGTGAGTATGGAGCAGCATCATAAAAAAGGGAGAGCAGAGAATGAAAAGGCTTACTTTTACCCATCTGAAGGGTAAAAGTAGTGACAGATTGTGCTGCTGTGTTATAACACAGATACAAGATTCCTGGTACAATTTGTGGAATGATTCTAAAGTCACCTTTAGAGCCTGTCATGAAGTTATTATATGTTAATGTGTGTAAATTATATAAACTAAGAATATATATATATATATATATATATATATATATATATATATATATATATATAGATATATATATATATATATATATATATATATATATATATATATATATATACAAATATAAACCAACGTAAAACATGTCTTAAATTAAAAAAAAATATTGAGAGAGTGATATCAAACTAAATTTGGTTTAATCATGTGAGGATGCATGCTTTGTAAAACATACTTCATATGTAGCCAATAAGATAGATTAATGAGTTAATTTTCTATCATTTAGAGAAAACACATATTTATACCCTCAACCGTAATTCATAAATTCTACAAAAAGACTTTTAAGAGCTGCTGCAGATGGTTGATCCACAGAAAGCATGGCTTGAATCAATAAGCATAGCAAAGGGAACCCTGCAGCTAAACAGAAGAAAGATATCAAACTGCAAGAGTCGGAAAACTGAAAGCTGAAACAGGGCCAAAACACACCGGACGATTAGGCCAGAAGATATACACAGCAATTAAAACACGCGGGTTAATGTCAACATTCTTTATTAAGTTTAGGTTTACACTGGTGAGCTTTCAAGAACAAACTTACTTGCTCTTACGAGTCCGTTGACGGAGAGTTGCGTCAGAGCCAGATAAAAATGTCATCAGAATGTAAAACGTTGGGTGTAAGTGGTGTTTGGACCTTAACACACTTCTATAGAAAATGCAAACATAAATGCTAACAGCACCAAAGCAGAAAAACAAGTCTATAGCAGAAATATGGATAAGTTAATATTATTCTAAATGTTCACATTAAAAGTCTAGATTAAGAAAAGAGGCAGTTTGTTTCAGGTCGAATGAAATATGTAATGACAAGCTGAGTACTACTACCAGAAAAAAAAGGAATGCATTTCCGGTAAAGGACCTGAAAATATATAAAAATCAATGGGAAAATTGTTGTATTTTAAGCTATTTTTTACATATTTTATACATTCAAATTAGGTTTCTATAATTCAGGGATTACTCAGGACTATACTGACAGAAATCTGTTAAAAGTGATTTTTCTCAAGAGAAAAAAAACAAAAAACCAAAGTTCAAACTACAAGAAAATCTCAAATGTTCTCAAGCTTATTGATTTTTTTTTTCAATCATTGTCTATTTCTATATTTAGAGAGCTATTTTTTCCATATGTATACTTCTGTATTCTTTTTTTTTGACAATTGATTCTTTGAAATGTAATTGTTTTTAAGTATTTTTCACTGAGAACAAATGTTTTAAAGAGTTTTGTGTCCTCTCTGTGTTTTCTTTTTTTTTGTTTTTGTTACTAAACTAAAACAGAAAAATGATTACCTTTAAAGAGTGGCTACCTTCACAGTTTTTTGCCTACCGTGCTGTCATTTTCTCCCTGGCTGCTTCCTTTAGAGGTCTCCCCAGCAGATTATCCACCCTGTCCTTAACATTCTCCTCTGTCACATCTACCTTTCTTCTTTTTTTCCCTCTTCCAAGCCAGCTCCATTTCCAATGTCCTTTGTCCACCAGATCTACCTTTTTTCTGCACATGTCCAAACTATTTCAGCCTTTCCCCTCTAATTTTGTCCTTTGTGATCCATAAGTTTCTTTTCTGATGCAACCTTGCAGACCTTTCCAAGCTAGGACTAGGAGTTCACTGACTTTCCTCCTCCCTTTTAGCCAACACTAAGATCTACTTTATTAACAATATGAAATAATTGGGAAAAAACTAACCTATTTTATCACATCTGATGATAAATTTGTGTTTTCAAACATTATTTGATACTTTGTTCTTGTCATTATCTGTATAAAGTATGACTGTGACTCTGAACTGTCCATATTTCATGTTGTCCCAGGTTTTAGTTGATGCTCCTTGTTCTAATGACAGGAGCTGGCTGCATTCTAGCAACAAACTCCGGGGGCAACAGAGACTAGAAGACAGAGCCAGGCTGCCAGAGCTACAGACTCAGCTTCTAAGGTGAACCCAATAACACCAGACATAGAAAACACTCCTTCAGAGCAGCTGAAACATAACAGTTTTGTACTGTGTAAAATCAATAAAGTGTGATAAAAAAGAAACGAAACGCTGTTTGTCTGCCTCCTATAGGTCCGCTGTATCTGCAGTGCGTCCAGGGGGTGTTGTCGTCTACTCAACCTGCACACTGTCAAGCTTGGAGAACTGCGCTGTAGTTGAGGCGGTGCTGAAAGACTTCCCTGATGCTGAAGTTGAAAATCTGTGGGAAGAGATCGCTTTGCCTCTGTCAAAATACTTTGCCATTATTTCACTCCCTGGTCAGAAACAGACAGAGCCCAAGCCGTCCCTGCATCCACTGATTGGCTCTGCATCCACTTCTCATCATAAGCTTGGCATTCTGGTTGTTCCCCACCCTGGCAAGACCTGGGGGCCAATGTTTTTGTCTCGAATTAGAAAACAGGGATAGAGTCTGACCTCCAGAACGAAGCAGATAGGTGAAATTCTACTTCTCTGAGTCCTGTATCAATTCCAGAACATCTTTTAGCACAAAACTATGCAAATAAGTTTAGACATTCAGATATAAACACATCAGAGCATAAATGTTTTATAAAGTTTCTAAGGTAAGGAACACTGTGTAGTCGAAGCAGCAAGTAAAAAACAAACATGGCTTTCATCTCCTATTCTTACCTCCCGTAATCTTCATCAGACAGTTTTGTGTTTGCTGAATGCTAATAATCTGTGTTTAAAATCAAGATGCAGCAAATTATAGTGTGATGGTAACAGAGCTGATTTTACCCATAAAACAGCAGATAATTCTAATTAAGGTTATTAGGATTGTTTTAGTTGTGGAACATTAAAGCTCACTTGTTTGCCATCCAGTCAGAACCTGGACCAGACTATCCACAGAAGAGTAGATATCTACATGATGAAAAGTCATGGACAGTCAGAAGTAAGCCTTTTTCATATATATATATATATATATATATATATGAAAGTATATAGTTAGTACTTTGTTGCCCCTTTTAAAGTAACTTGATATATATTTTCTTGAGTCTTGAATTTTATACACAAACAGAAAACTTTTTTCTTTAATAGCAGTTGAGATATGAGTTTTCCAGGAAGGAGTCTTGCTGTGCATCATTTTCTTTTTCCGTTTCTGCCATGAAAATACAATGCTCTTTTCATGGTAGTAAGATGTGATGAACATTTTTGCTTGAACCTTCTTCAAATTTCAGACACAGCTGAATGTGAAGGAAAAAGACATACTAGCCCCATTCTGTGATGATTTCTCTTCATGAAGGCGCTTTATGCTCGTTTCCTTTATTTTCTGGTCTTCAGGCACTCCCTTGTACCTGTAATATAAATCTTCTATGTGAAAAAAAACATTAACATTACAGCAATGTAATGTTAATGTTTATTCGTAGAGTCGCTGCAAAACCACCGACTGGCATCCTCCCCCAGGAGTCATTCCACATAGTGGAAACCTAAATATCATCTCAGCATTTCTATATATTGTGGCCTATGGAACATCTTTAAGAAACAACAAGCTATTTTTATTGCAAAAACTGAAAAGTGGTATAAAGAATGTCTCGCGAAGGTGTATGTTTAATAAGATAAATCAGTATAAATAGAAATGTCACAAAGATTATCTGTTCCTTTTCCCTGTCTTGTCTGAATGAACACAGGTTTTAATTTTCCCTGTCGGTAATCTTACATCTGTCAGGTCTGTTATTACACTGTACCTCCTGTCAGTGCAGTGGAGAGACGATCGTATCATCTCTTGTGGGTTATTAAGTTGAAGGACTGCACTTGAGTCATGCTTAAGCAAAAAGTAGACACAGTTTCATCGAGGCATTGCAGCTTTTCATTAGACTATAATTGCTCAGGTCTGAGGCAAAGGTGCATTTAAGGTAAATGCATGTAGTTCACATCCTGAGCGTTTCAGGACGAGAAAGCATTGCTGTTGCGTAGGTAGCGTTGTGTGGAAACTCTGTGCACTCAAATATAAAGGGCTGGTGTTTGAGAGCAAATCCCCGTGAGACACAGTCGTAGAGATGATTGCTGAAATAAGAAAGCTGCGAGAGCTTCATAACAGCCTCATCCACTGCTTCCTTTTGGTCATATAGACACAAGCAATATTTGCTGCACTTATATGGCTATTTTTGTGGACTGCCCCAGTTTTTCTTTACTTTTTCAGTTTTTTTTATTGAAAAGTGACTCCTGTCTGAAACGGGAACACCATTACACCACGAAAACGGCAACACCAATTCAAATCGGCGAGATGTGGAGATCATGCGAAGCTTCATTGGGGTTAACTATGTTGCTGACCTTTGAGTGAACCCTGGTTTGTTGATGGTGCCCATATTGCTGCGTTTCCTCAAGGGGAGAATCTCTAAGCAGCTTTTCCTCCACTTCAAAGGCAGCGAATGTAGGCCTGCTTTGCATAATCAGGTGGAGAGCTGCTTTTTGCCAGAGAGGCAGGAATTAATTTGTGGCACCACCAGATGTAATCATTAAAACCTTAGTCATTCACAATAAAGGGAGAAGAAGAGGGAAAATTAGGAGAGGAATTGTAGAACAGTAAATGGAGTTAGAAAGCAATGTGGAGCACAGGATGGTGCCGAATGCCACAGGAAAGCATAGCAAAGCGGAATAATCTGAGCTCAGCTAGGAGGTTTTTTTTTTTTATCCATTCTGGCAACATTCTCTGTTTGGACATGCTGGCATGAAGTTAATCCTTACTTCCCTCCTAGCCATTCACTATGTGTATTTCATCTTATTGGTTGTGTACAAAAAGTTGAAGTAACATTCAGAAATGGATCCAAATTTTAAGGTACTACATGCCAATAAAACTGAAAGCCACTTAGTAATCTGTTTATAGGTTTCAACATGACACTCACAACCTCTGGGGGAATCTTAGCATCCAGTTTCACTGCGGTCATTAACGTTTTTAACAGCAGGGAGCTGTTTTTCAGAGAGATAAAAAAAAAAAGAAAAACACCTGAAGGGCAGTTTTGTTGGATGTTTAAGAACAACCTTATTTCTCCACGGCATAGATTCAGCAATGTGTCTGAAACATTTCTCTGAGACTTTAGTCCATGTTGACAGGGATAGCAGTTGTTGCAGATCTGTCGGCTCTGCATGATGCGCTCTTCCCATTCCACCACATCCCAAAGGTGCCCTATTGGATCGAGATCTAATGACAGCGGGTTTGAACTTTAAAAAGGCAGTAGTGTACCTAATAAAGTGGCCACTTAGTGTACATTCGTTAATATTTCTACTTTTAATTCAATATCTGCGGAGCTGCAATACAATGTGATGGGCTGTTTGTAGCAATTTTTACGGTGAAGCGTTTGACATTGACTGACATGGACAGCTAACAAGTGTGTTTATAGATTTAGTGCCTTTTGGGTTATCCATCGCTCATTTCAAAAGCCATCATTTGTCAATATTCCATCAGTGAAAAGGAGAGCACGACTGCTGCTGTTGATTGATTGCTACGCCACTTGTCTTGAAGGAAAAGATAAGAAGGAACCCATGCTGAGGCTAGTCAGCATGGGTTTTTTTTTTTCAATCTGCAAGCAAAAACATACAAATAAAAAAATCGTCATCAATAATCAGCCCTCAGTACTTGAAATTGAACACACAACTGTGCCCAAAAAATTACAAATCCAACAAAGGAAAAGGGTTTCAATTTAAAGGTTCTGCACACCAGAACATATCAAGTCATCCTTACATGACCCACTGCTTATATGTAATTCAGATAATGCACAGATCATAATCAGTGTCAGGATTTATTGTCAAAGACTTGGTGGAGAAAACTGTTCCTCTTGTGTTTTTTGGCCTGGAAATGAAGTGCATCAGATCCCATCAACGTTAACTCTGACAGAAAACAGCAGAGGAAAGTTAATGGGACAAACTAGAAAGAATATCTGAACCTCCTTCAAGATAAAAGAAAATAACAGAATGCCTGCTTCTTTTATCTCCTGTTTGTCATGTACGGGAGGGGAAAAAAAAGTGTTTTGTTGTCTCTGCTCAGACCTTAAGTAGAAAGGGTGGTGATCTAGCTTGAGCTTATTCATCTGCAGAAAAACACAAAGCTAAACTCACAAGAACCGCAAAACCAGTAGGACCCAAATACAATCTATTTTTGACTATGTTAAGTATACAGAGGAAAAAATAACTTTGTTTTGTCATTTAATGTATCACTGCCTGTCAAAATCAACAAGTCATTTAAAAAAATGTCTTGTCTACCAGTCATTCACATGAGCCAAGATTCAGATCAATTAAAGCACAGAAAGATGTTCACAGAGGTCTGTAAACTAGTGGCTTTGTTTGCTACTTAGCTTTCACTGCAAATCAAACTGAACAATTCAGTATTTCTTTTTCACGGAATGGTTTCAGCGAAAGGTAAAATGTGGAAAGTATGTAAATGGAAAGCAAGTCTTTGGATTTGTAAATCTGAAGTTCCAGTTCACCGTAGCAGCAGGATTGATCATGTTACCTGTGCAATTAACCATTCTGCCTCACATTATGCTTTTTGAGCTTTGCACAGGATTGTTGTGACTTGTGGGTGTGGGAATGATTCTTATATACACTAAGAAAATGTATGCAAACTTCTCAAAATTTTAAAAATAATACTTTTCTAAATTTAGTTTAAGAGATTGAATCATATATTTTTAACTAATGATTCTTGAGGTTTGATTATTTGTATTTTACATGCTGCATTCAACAGTTGGTGAAGAAGTTGAAATCAAATAAGGGATTTTATTTCGGGTTCAAGTCTTGTCTATTGTTTGAGGCCAAAAACAACAAGCTGGAGCTACTTTAACATCTGTACTGGATTATGATGACATTTTATACAGGCTTGATGCTTCTCTTATATATCTTCATTTGGTGGATATTGTTTATCTGGAGCGTTAAGATTTATAACAGGTGTGAAGATCTCACACATCATTGTATGACCAAATTCGGTGGACAGCCTTGGCCAGCAGCAGCTGTAGACTCCATTATTGGCATTTTTAAAATTATTATTATAAGGTAATTCTTCCTTTTTATTTGTTGGTCGACATCAATCAACTTATTGCAGGTGTCATTATTCTGACATAATCATATTGGGGGTTGTGATGGCAAATGGAGGAGGGGTGAAGGTGATTTTCTTTTTGCGGTTTTGTTGTATGGTTTTAATTAATAATTACATGTTACAAATAATAACATGTTTTTTTTTTTATTTCAAGCATTTTTTATTTCGATTTCTGGAAATGTTTCTAAACTAAACCCTGACTGTAGAAGACATGTAGGTACTAGATTGTCTAATCCAACTTTTCTTTGTATTTTTGGTATTTCATCAAACTTCGCTCACAATTTCAATTCCAGGGCAAAAAAAAAAAAAAAAGACAATAAACGACACAGCAAGTCTGATTGCAGTGTGGCCCCTGGAAAACTGTAGCAACAGAGATGTTTTTCTGCCAGTTTCTCTTTTCCAAAGATTTCTGCGAGCCTCAGCAGCAGCCAGGAAGGAGACATCTATAACAGCGGCACCGCAAGACAAAGCGCAGGCTTAACAGAGTGAAGACAGGACAGATTACCTTGGCCTAGACATTCATTCATCCTTTGAAGAAAAGGCAGAATTGATCTGGAGGCATAAAACTAAAGCCCTGGACAGAACTGTAGCAAAATTTGATTTAGAGGAAAATGACCAGGTCTTCTTAGCCTTAAGTATTGATGTGTCTCTCCACAAGTTAAATACAAAAAGGGCCAACCTAACGTGATCTGAATGCAGGACATTTAGATATGAGATTTTATACCGCTGACTGCTTAATCCTTAAACACATCTACACTGGAAATAGATCAACTTATCAAGAAAAGGGAAGCATTTTATACTAAAAAACTTTATGGTGTAGCTTTATAAAAAATCAAAAACAGTCCCAACTTATATCAAGCACTGTTTTCACATTTCTAATTGATAAATTCCAGTTTTTTGTTTTTGTTTTTGGAACAGCTTGCTTAATCCAATTCAAGAAATCCTTCAAGAGCAGTTGCCAGAAAACTCCTGCATTGACTTTGAGCGTAACATTTGGCTGTATGTGTTAACGCGTGGGGGTCTCACCTATATTAGAAGCAAGTATGCAGTATGCGTTGTGGATGGAGCAGTAATGAAGAGGATATGAGCTCTAGGAGGAGGATGAACCCAGTTCAGAGCTGAGAGAGGTTGGAGATCCCAGTAATGACTGAACAGAGCATCTCAGAGTGGGAAGACAGATGATGGCTGGAGACGAATCGTAGAGGTGCAGGTGATTATCGTGGAGAGGTCTGACATGGTGTGGTAAATAGAGAGATCCGAGCTACAATAAAGGAGCACAAGTAATGCAAATAAAATCCTTCAAGAAACATCAATTTTTACTTTTCAGCTTTTCTACTAAAGCCTATCTTTCTTCATAGACGTTTCTGTTAAAGTTACAAATATACAAGCAAAACACTGAAGTGTCCTGGTCTGAGAGGTTTTTAATGGGAAATTATGCATTATTAAAGAAGGTGGTCTAATGATAGCTGATTTACAGACAAAGTGAGCATTGCCATATTAAACACACTCATCCTTGACATGCAGAGTTTATATCATGTCACTCTTCTCGGACATCTGCCATTCTGTATCATTACATTGATGGGATCTCAGAAATGCCGTCCGTACTTCTCATGACATTCAGCGCCACGGCTCCAGTTCAGGTGATATTCCCAGAATAAAGACGTGCGGTGAAGACCCGTGTTAACTCTTGTTTGACCCCAGTATGAATCCCTGTGATACGTACACCCAGGGATGAATTTCAGTAAAGTTATCCTGAGACAAAGGTGCTTCATCTTCATTTTACCTCAACTCTGTTCATCTTTCCCTCTTCAAACCTTGCTGAAGTGGACACGCCTGAGGAAAAGGGATAGCATGAATAAAACATCCTTCACCTTCAGGACAAAAAAGAGGGAAAGAAGTCAGTGAGGAGAATAATAAAGGTGCTCATTAAAACGGAACGATTTCATACCAGTGTTTAGTTTTGGTTTTGAAAACATTAGTAGCAGATCTTAATCGAAGCACGGCGAAGGCTACGGCTTCTCGCAGTGAAAATTCACAGATTGATTTGAGGTATAATGGTGCCCTGCTGAAGCTTACCCTTACAATGCTCAGAATGAATATTTGACAGCCTATTCACATTTCACATCAGCACGCAGCACTTACAGATAATCCATTTATTATTCATATTCTCTGTGTATGTATGTGTGCAGCTATGAAGCAATGCAGCATCCCATCACTTGCACTGCTATTTTTCTCACACTTTCTGTTCTCATACAGTTTGGGCAGTTTGCCTTAGCAATCTGGTGATGACAAAAATACCCAGTTCTCTTGGTGGAGTAAATGCATCACTTCTAATTTTACAACAACAGTGTTTCAAAGTGTTTGTATAAAATAAGTTTGTGGGGGATTTTTATTAGCTTCTGCCAGTTTTCTTGCCAGACTAAACTGCATTTCCTCCAATCCACCGCTTCGGGGATTATTTCTGTTTTCTATAATTTTCAAATTTTCGGTGCTTTTAATCAAATTACCTCAAATATTAGATATTTTTTAAGTCTTGCATAACTTGATGGTGGCAGCAGGGTAAATAGTCAAGTACCCATTACAAGATGTTTGCCCAGGGGTCCATTAATGTTTTAATAAAGCCACTTAAAGACATAAAACAAAAATCTTAAGGATTCACCCTTTGGGAAAACTTAAGGATAATCTCTTTGCCTAAAGTCTCATATAAAAAACTCTCTATACATGCCAGTGGGAAGGGATGTTTTTTATAGCATCTGTGTGAAAGAAAAAAAAGTGTTAATAAAAAATAAACATATAGCAGAGACATCAAAGGTTACAACCACAATGGGACAATTAAACAAATGTATTTCCAATGACAAGTTAGTCTGATGGAAAAGATTTGCATTTCTTTATCTTTATACAAAGACGTCTGTGAAAAAATACCTCCCCCATTTAATAGTCATTCTGTTTTGCTTTGTAGTGATGGCTTCGTATTTTTAAGGTGAAAAGTTATCCAAACCAACCTGACCCTGCAAGATAAAATAAGTCCAGGATGACCCAAGGATGGTTGGGTCATCCTGGGTGGTAACAAAACCCATAATGTTCATGATAACTGGGACTGAGGCTTTTATATCTCCAAGGAGCAGAGTAAAATCCTGACTTTAAGCAGGCTTCTCTAAAACTTTCTTTTTTTTTTTTTTTTTTTTGAAGGCGTTGAGGGGTGGACCTGCTTCTGCGGCTTAGTTTGTAACCCAAGGGTGTTTATCTTAAAGTTTGTTGATGTGCTGAACATTTTTCATCGTAACAAAAACAGCCAAACAGAAGAAATGTGCAAGGGGGGAAATACTTTTTCACCACTCGATGTATAGCACAATAAAAAAAAAACAAGGGAAGTTTGTTGAGCTGTAAACCCCAGCCAATAAACCAACACTGATACTCATGATCTTAACTATGGTCTCTATTGGAAAGTGCCATCTCGTCTTCAGGAAAACATTTTCATTTTTTTTTTCCTGAAGACTTTTGACCAATTAGCTTAACTTCATGGCAGTCATGCTGACCTGGCAAGTCTTCCATCTGCAGAAGGTGACACAGAGGCCAATGCAGCACATAAACTATTGTAAACAATAAGGCAGATGGCAGAGAGGAAATGACTCCTATTTATTTCCTCCATCAATTTTTTTCTTTTTAACCTGTCGCCGCTGCACTTTCAGGACTTGCTATTCTCTAAGTCTCCTTGTCACCAGATGACTTTTTCCCTCTTCTTTTCTCAGCGTCTGAGTAGCTGGCTGTTCCCCTACCACCTCCCCTCCACCTCCTCCACCCTCCCCATCTCAGAGTCGGGCTTTGATCTCGCCAGACTCGGCACACAGGTAGACAGTGATGGTGTATGGCTTTTCTCTGCCTATTAATGTCTTAACTCTTACTCCTGCTTTTGCTGGGGCTCTACTGAGACATCATTTCCCCACACCATACTGTGTAATGACAGGCCTGGACACCCTTAATCACACCATACTGTGTGTGTACGCGCATACATTGTGTATGCGTGCGTGTGTGTGTGTGGGTGTGTGTGTGTGTGTCTGTGTGTGATATGAGGTCTGGAATTCAGGAAGCTGAAACATGCAGTGATAAGACGTGATGAAATCATTGCCTGTTTGTCTTTATAAATAATGCATGGGACAGTGTTATTTAATGTGATTTACTGTACAAAACACATTCATAAGAATTTCACTAAAGAACTTTGATGAACATTCAGCGTTAAGGGGATTGAAGGCTATAATAACTGTCTTATAGGATGTTCTGGGCTGGCATCTAAATTATTGAATCCACATCAGAAGCAAGCTTAGAGCCAAAACCTGCTCCAGCCCCTTGTGGTGTTTTGGGCTGGGCTCACGTTTCATGGTGGTGACTTTAATCCATTTGATCATGGCTTGGCTTCTGAGTCCCACTTTTTTTAATTTTTATTGAATGATCCGATCAAGTGCGCTCTCTCCATGAGGCAGAAGCAAGCGACGAGACTGAGCTCCAGCAGTTTTTTCCTTCTTTTTTTTTTTGCAAATGCAATACTACGATCTGGTGATGTGAGCACGGAGCAACCAGATTTTTATAAAGTAGGTGAATAATGAGTCGCAGCTGGTCCAGCCTTGCACACCAGGCGCTGGCAATGCAATAAGGCATACTCAGGAGAGGGGTCGGAGAACAGGCCAGGCTGCCTGCGAAGAGACAGCAACCAGGACATTGACAAGGTAATTCAGGCGAATATGCATCATTGTGGGCGCCAAGATTGTTTTCAGACTGTCACACAAACAGAGAAGAAGATGTTTAAAAGCTCAAGATTCACAGCTTTAAACATCTTCGTATTTATCCGCCACCATATTGTGGCTAGGAAGAAATGTAGCAATATATTTAGAAATATACCTAAAACCTAACCTATATAAATATGCATATTGAAAAGATTACAGGGTTTATGACTTTCTCTGTACTTCTATGCTCTTATGAATACAACATGGATGAAAAAAAGAGTGAATTTACAAGAATTTGTATAATATTCCCTCATCAGTGCCACTTGTTTGCAACTCAAAGGAGGAACTCATTAGTGCCTTTCACTATCTGAAATCGACATCCTTTTGCAATTTTATACATAATGATTGTACAATAGAAATCTCATATCTCTAAAAGTTAAACTTTTCAGGTAGCAAGCAAAACAAAACTGTCTCCCTTCTAAATGTAAGTTTACACAATCTGATCAAAGTTTAATGCTATTTCCAGTAATTTTTAAATCCTGACATAAAGGGTGATCGATAAAGGTGATTCTCAGATGTAAACGAAACAAAACTAAAGTGCAGATAAAAAGTTTCCGCTCCAACAAGCCAACATGAAAGCTATGATATTAAAATGCTCATTTAAGACTCACATTTTGTGTGAAAAAACAACTCAACAACTATTTGGTTATAAAAAATTGTTCCAGCTTGTAAAAAAAGTTGAATGATAGCGAGTCAAGTCATGTGTTTCAGAATAATTCAAATCAGTTTATTTTAGGAGCAAATAACTAACAAAACTGGAGAATTTCAGCATATTTTTTTCCTAATATACCCGAATTATTCAAGTGACACACATGCTGCAAATATGTGACTGTTCAACTTGTTTCTTTATATTTACTACGGCATAACAGAGGTTTTCCAATAAACCAACTTATATTCCAAGACAGAAAACTGTCTAATAATAAAACTGCACATTCAAAATTACCTGATCATCTAAGTAAAACATGATCTCTTAGGAATTCAGCTAGTGTGATTCTGAGGAAACGGGTTGCGGCATTTACACTCTGGCTGCTGGTTTTCTGAAGCAACAATAGAAAATGGAAATCAAAAAAATGTAAATACTGGGATATTTTCTGGAAATAGTGACGCTTTCACATTGTATTTTTTAGAAGCTGGAAATCATTTGCATTACTGCCAAAGAAATGACTAAAATTATTGATCATCTATCACCAGTGGAACAATCCATTAAGTTGCTGTTTGCATGAAAATTCAAAAGACATTGTTTAACTATAAGGCTTAATCGATTTCTACCATACTAAGTTTATGCTATACTGACCAGATTCGGAGACAGTAGTATATGAAAATCCTATCACAAAGTAAATCAATCTCATCCTACAAGAGGTTTGTTTACTCTTGAGTTCTTTAATCATCAGCCTAATCCCAATGTACCAGTTCTGCTCTTATTGTTCCACCGTCTCCCTGTTGACTGAGTGAATATTATCAAGAAACAAAAGAAATTACTCACTTCAAAAAGCAGTTATTAGCTGGCTTTGAAGACTTTGTATTAAAAAAAAACAGATCTAAATGAACAAAATTCAAAGTAGACTCAAGCTTTCATCTGACTGCACTGTGAGCTGGTCTTACACCACTTCCACTCATCTCTCCTCTCCTCTCTCTCCCTCTTTTTCTTCTCTCAGTCTCTTCATCTTTCTGTCTCTCTTTCCTGGAGTGATGGCTCAATTACCATTCCTCACACTCAGGCTTCAAAAGGGAACAAAATGGAGCAGGGTTTTATGAAAAAAAAAAATAGACAGAAAGAAGAAGAGACTTTTAATTTTTTACTCCCCTTCTCTGACTGTCAAAGTTCACTGAGCTCTGTACTGAATTATACCAGTAATTTTAAAAGATTTCAGGGCAGGAGCTGAGCTATGGATCAATTCAGTGAACTCAGAGCTCAATGATGGAGGAGGGAGCTAAAGTGTGAAGAAATATAATTAAATCAATTAGCGCTGACCACTTCATTCCTTCGAAATGATCTAAAAATACTTGTATTTTAATTGTGTGTTTCAATAAAATGCATAATTTAAACCCCATCTGTTTTTTATCGAATGAATTGGTATAAAGTTGTTTACATCAGCTTGTCCATTTATTTCCTGACTGCTCATCCCTCTGCCTACCTTCATTCCTCCATCTCTGCGTTTCTGATGCTTCCCTTCATTCCCTCCTCCTAATCCTCTCTTTCAGTAAGTGCTGCAGCCTGGAGCCTCAGGGATCCACACGACTTGATTGTGTTTTGATGTTCTTGTGAAACCTACAAGTGCACTCAGCACTCAAGACCTATAACATACGTTTTCAAGACTGTTCACCCCAAGGAAATGGGGATGCAGGGAGAGAGCATTTAACATCGCCGTTGTAAACACAAAGACATAAGCAGCCTGGTAAGTAGCCATAAATACACATAAACCCCAATACACAGGAGGGAGGAAAAATATATTGACATTAAATTTTATATTTTTTTTAGATCCATAAATTGGTTGTCACCATACATTTTTAATTACTGAAATAATTACTTTGAAAAAAAATATTTTTAATTTTCATTTTTATTAAAAAAAAATATCAGTAACAATTTTAAGGCTGTCTCTTGTAATAGATTACACTGACATTGGAAATGCCTTAATTACTAACCAAATAGGTGGGCAGTAGTGGGTGAACTGTGGGCAGGGCGCTCATTTATTTAACTGTATTTCTGACATTCGGTTCAATTCAACTCAGAGGGGATGGGTGTTGTTCTTCCAGGGAACCAAAAGGGTTATGACCGCCCCTGGGCATTCTGCACTTTTTATTGCTTAAATTTGATGTCCCTTGTTGGTTTATAATGAGAATCTGTTAAAAAATTATAGCATACCTTTTTTATTTTAATTTTACTTCTACTCTTTATCACCTTTAGTTAGACAAGTACCTGTTTTTCCTCAAAGAATAAAATCTAGATATTTCTAAGACAGACTTATTCATAACTTCAAACGTTTCTTTTTCTGGAACAGGAACAAATCAATGTGACTTGTGGCTGATGGTCGTAATATTACTGTTGGAATCAATGAAACCCTTTTATCTCCTTGAAATCAATAAGTACTATATCTGCCGAATACGACTTTGTAAATTAAGTTAACCAAAGTCGTATTTAATAGATAGCTAGTGAAATAAAAAGGGTTTACACTTTTGTTTTGCAAATTCAGTAAAACCATTACCAATGGAAAGCTTTCTATGTAAATGAAATTACAGGTAATTAAAACTGCAAGGACTCATTCATGCTTTGCGTGCATCTGGGCTGTGGCTTTCACTTGTTACGAAAAAGGAGAAAACAACAAATCAGAAATGTATGTATCATTTTATCACAAATCAGTGGTTCCTATGCTTGTGCTGTACTGTTACCCACCCAACTTTACACTTGGATATGGAAAAAAATGGTGTAGGATATCGAATATAAAGAAAACATGTAAGAATCAAAACCTTGAGCAGCAGTTTCTACTAAATGTTTTTGATTTTCCCATTTTCTCCTGAGTTCTTGTGGCCATTCTGCATACTTATAGCATTGATGACCTTCCCAAGAGTTTCATCCAGAACTGTTCTGCAAATTTGTTTTAGGGTGTTGCTTTAAATGCAATAAACTAAGTAGATCTTTAAAAAATAAAACAAAGTACGTAAAACAGGCTGAAGTGTAGAAGAGAAGCACCAAGCAGCGGAACGAGAAGTAGAAACAAATATCATAATCACCTTTGAGTCCCTTGTTGATTAAGTGTTGCCCTCACAGGGATATCTTCATACATTTATCAGAGTTTTTCTGTTATCAGAGTAACAGAAAAAAAGAGCAGCCGTAAGTCAACACCAGAACTGTCCCCCAGAAATGAGATGCAAGGCCTTCATCATCTCATCTTCAAACTGAGCCTAACCCTAATCCTCGTCTGGACTGTCAAATTGACGTAAAATGGAGAAAAAGCTGCTGTGAGAACTTTTCATTACTGTCATTTTGTCATTACTTACTGCAGCTATTTGGAGTTTTATTAACTCGTGTGTCTCTTCACACAGAAACACACAGTATTCTGCAGTATCAGAGCTTTAAACACAGGCTCTTTTCTTTTTTTTTTATTTGTAGTTTAGATGGTGTCTGTGGGCCTTTCTAGGATTAGTGTGAGCAGAGCTGTAGCTATCAAATACTTTTGAAGGGCACGAATCCTTTCACATCCCTTAATCACTGCGAGGATCCTGCATCCCACTGGGCCTCTTAGGCACAGCTTCAATCCAATTCCTCAACCGCAAACCTGGGCTTCCCCTCCTGCCACCGAGATCGATCTTGTAACAACAGGTGCTCAGGTGTTCAAATGTGTCCATGCATCGACGGAAAGCTTTCCTGAGCTTTAGAACAAAGGAAATCGGCTCAGTAGGCAGCAGGAGAGGTAGAATCACAGTTTA
Source organism: Alfaro cultratus (assembly GCA_903066825.1). NCBI lineage: Eukaryota > Metazoa > Chordata > Actinopteri > Cyprinodontiformes > Poeciliidae > Alfaro > Alfaro cultratus. The sequence continues at coordinate 2,573 of CAEFZX010021242.1, read as the reverse complement.
TGAGATGTCCTTTGTAAATGTTTGATGTGTCACCTTCTCTTTGACCCTGAGATGTTGGATTGAATATCTAACATGTCAGCTGATGTGACCGTTTCACACGGTTTTGGCCTTGTCGAGTCAAGCTCAATGTTTTCACAAATGAGGTTGTTTCTGTCGGTGCTCAGAAATCCTTTCAAAAATGTTTTCACATTACTGACGCAAAAGAAGATCAAAAGTGTATGTGCAGCAATTAAAACCCAATAATCTGAAGCCCACTAGTCTGGAGACTGAAGACACGGTTGTACCTTAAATCTTACATGGTCACCCACGTTTGCATTAAAAAAAAGTTTGAATTAACTCTGTTCAAACTTTTTGATGTTTCTAAAGGGTTTTGATAGTTTAATGATAGTGTGTGATGCATTCATGAAGCATGTCCTGCTTTGCACATCCGTCAGAAGATTGAAATGTATGTTATCTGTATTGTTTAGTGTGTATCTATTTATTTGCCATGGTTATAACTATTCTTCCCAGGGATCACATAAAACATTAGCAAAATGTTAATTGTGACCTTTTTCAAACTTGCCCCTCAAGGGAAAAAAAGATTTATCAATCAAGTACTACAAGCTTGCAAAAGGGCAGAACAAGACTAGAATGGATATTAAACTTAACATATATATGCATTCATATGGCAAATGCCATATTTCCTTTCTTTTTAAGTTTAATCATGTTCACTTTGCCATTTAGCTGAAAAGTGGTCGCTTAAAATGGTCATGTAGCTTTGCTAAAATTTTGTTAAATAGTAGCAGGAAAGATGGATTTGTTTACTCTCCATCCTTTCTGTTGCCACTACAGTTGTTTATGTTTTGTAAATTTTCAGATAACAAGAAAATGTTCCTGTTTTTTTCCTTAAAAGTCAAACCTATAATTTACAACATTCTCCACACTAACTGTTTGAGGACTCCTGGCAAAGATGTTGAAAAAGCCTTTACATAATTAGATTTTTTTTTAAATTATTACAGCAATATAATATCAGACTACAAATTTTTTTTTAGCTTCTATTCAAAATAACAAGAACATTTCATTAAAGTGAGGCAGATGTGTGTTGGTCCAGAAACGGCGGAAGAATAGTTAACTTTCTAAACTTGCCCACATTTACAGTCAGAGTAATAATTAAAACACTTTCAGACCTGGAACTGTGACAAACAATGGCAAGTTTATCTTGACAGTAAACAAGAAGGCAAAGGAAGTCAAAAATCTCCAAGGTCTCCCTGACAACCATTAGGTGTTATGTACATGAACAAAAACCAATAAAACCTAGTACGTATACAAAATGAACAAAATATGAATCTCCAAAGGAACATATTGTTTCCAAATAAATGTCACCTTTGCATTCTACGTGCTTCTTAAAGTACAAACAAAATGAAATCAAGCTTTGTGAAGCGGCTGCTAACTAGGGCTCAGTGAGAATACGGCATCGACAACACAAAAGAGTCAAAGATTTGAGACACACTTAAAGGGGGGGTATTGTGCAAAATAACATAAAATATTGAATTAACATTAACAGTCCCCTCATATGGATCAGCACCTCTCTCTCTTCACGGTGCAGGATAGATGTTTGCAGTGTAGCCAATTTCCGGTAAGCTTCTGAGAGTCGGACTGGCGCATTAGATATGTCAGAAGTAAACATTAGCAATTGGGTAAAATTTAAGACCTCAACACAATCCACGCCACCGGGAAGCAATTGTTTCTCAATAGTAGAGAGCCCAGACCCTCTGTAGGAAGCAAAATATAGTAAAATAGGTTGTTTTGTTACCAGTCTGTGTTGATACATACAGCATTTTAAACTATTGAAGGTAATTTAATTACTTGATTGTGCTATAAAGTGGCACTATGTGCCTGGAAAATACCTAATACTGCTCTTTAAGAGTCAGTGAAGTGGGACTTTTCATTAAAAAGGTTTTATCTACCTCTTATAGCAGTAATACTTCCAGTGTTTCAATCTAATAGTAATTTGAATAGTGGTGCTTACATTGAAATGCTGAGGCAACAATCTCTTCAGAATGTGTGGGTGGGGAAACTACACAGCACTCTTTGATTTACACCTCGAAAAAGAGCACTTCACAAATTTCAAGTTATTTTTCACTTCTCAACCTTATTCTTTATCTTGAAGAAGTTTCTACACCACACGCACTACTATGATATTAAACTGATTCACTCAACAAAGTCATTACAAACTCATCTCTTAAAATTTACATAAACCTGTTAATTCTAATTATACAATTTCATGTATTTCCAGGTAGTGACAACCACTGAGAAAACAAACATGTCTTTCTCTTTCTGTTTTCAGATGCCCCGCTGCCTGTCCTCCTCTGAGCACTTCTCCTCCTTCCAGTTCCTCTTCTTCTTCCTGTGTCCTCGCTCTTCTGCATGACCAGCCCCATGTCAGCCCTTAATTGTGTTTTGATGTTCTTCCAGACCTGCAATTGAGCTCTACTCTGGGCAGCCAAAACAGAGCACAGTGACTATCTATCTATCTATCTATCTATCTATCTATCTATCTATCTATCTATCTATCTATCTATCTATCTATCTAT
>CAEFZX010021241.1:0-14504 GCA_903066825.1 Alfaro cultratus | reverse complement strand
AGCGGGGTGTGTGTGTGTTTGAGCGGGGTGTGTGTGTTTGAGTGGGGTGTGTGTGTGTTTGAGCGGGGTGTGTGTGTGTTTGAGCGGGGTGTGTGTGTTTGAGTGGGGTGTGTGTGTGTTTGAGCGGGGTGTGTGTGTTTGAGTGGTGTGTGTGTGTTTGAGCGGGGTGTGTAGTTAGGTTAGATTAAGCAGTAATCAAGGTCAGACATTAATTGCAGAGTTGAATTAAAACTCTGTAAATCAGCTGATTAAAGTCATTGTTTAAAACAGAACATCAACAAACAGAGTCACTCAGTGCTGGAGGAGTAACACACACATTTCAATTGAACATTATGGTATGTTAAACCTGTACTTAAATGATGTAAAAACCTTCAAATAGAAAGACACAATATACCTAATGTGTGATTTATATTACAAGGATTTGGATAATTGTGGAAGGAGAGTGATACATATTTTGCTGTTTATTTTATTTTTATATTTTATATACCAAAATGTGAATATGTGCGTATTTTACTATATATATATATATATATATAATATGTATATATATATATATATATATATATATATTATATATATATATAAACTTCCTCAGCTTAATCAGAAGCAAAGTTTAATTAACAATCAAATCTGAGCCATATATGATCCTTGTACCTCAATAAGGAAGTTATTGAAGACAATTAAGGAATTTGCTGAAACCTAATTGTCTTTTTAGTGTGATTAAAATGGAGTCTAGCAGTAATGAAAATGAATGCATCTGCATTTCCAAAGCCATAATTCCAAGAAGCTAATAATTGTTTCTGTCATTCTTGCCAAAAAAAAAAGAAAAGAAAAAGATGTGATAAAATCTTTAATTTTGCATAAAAAGTCATAAAGATGAAGGCACCTTTTCTCTCTTCCAAAGCATTACTTTAATCGAGATAGAAAGGAGACGTCTTTGCTTTAAGGATGTGATAAACACAGTTTGTTCTACAGGAATAAAGTGTACAAACACTGGCATGATCATCAGCAAATGTAAGAACCTTTAACAGTCAGAATTTAGTCATTTTGTTTTGAATACAATGAATTAATTGTCTTTAAGGAACTCAGGTTGCAAATAATTTCAAGACCCCGTGAAGGTTGGATGATTTAGTTTCTCAATTCAGAATGTTTTAGGTTTGTTTCTTTGATTTCTGATTAAAGGTTATTGTTAAGAAGCAGTAGGGTTTTCTCTAACCTTTTTAGTTCTATAGTGTGGCAGCCATCTTGGGTCCCTGCTGAAGAGGAGAGTCAGCTCTCTAATGGAAAGTACAGTGATCAGAGCTGGAGTTTGATTGGGTGAAGCTTAAAAAATTAAAACAATAAAATGACTTATAACTTGTGCATTTGCATAGATAAAATGTTTGACAGATATTCTATTAGTGATGAATAATTGTCAGTGTTTACATTATGTAAAGCATTACACTATGTGGAAGCTAGCAGAACACACACAACTCCAGTCTGCAAGGCCCAGTGTCCTGGTTGATTCAGGTCTAACACACCTGAATCAAATGGTGGAACCACCTCCTCGGTATCCAGTCAAGCCCTGCTAATGACCTGATCATTTGACTCTGATGTGTTAAAGCAGAGACACATGTAAAAGTTGCAGTACACCCGGCATACACTGTTACAGGTTAAAGACATCCAACATTTTAGAGAAGCAAAGTTGAGGCCTAAATGAAGTTAGAAGAAGACTTCATGGTTTCTATCACAACAGAAAGCAGCAGTCATGTCGCTGGTGTACCAAGGATTAACCACTTAACTGGATCTCACTTGGTAAAGTCTCTATTGGTGGCACTCCGCCCTCAAAAACTACTTTTGAGTTGTTGTCCAATGAAGATCCTGCCTCCAGGCATCATCATCATCATCATCATGGATCCTGGCAAGACTTCCAAGCACGTACCTCTGGAAAGAGACCCAGGATGTTATGGAAGGCCTTTATATCCTTTCTGGCCTGGGAACGCATTGGGATCCCCCACAGTGAACTGGAGAATGTAACTGGTGAGAGAAGTGTCAGGGTCTCCATCCTTGATCTGTGATCCCAGACAATCAGAACACAATGGATGGATTCAATTGATAGATCTAGACACTGGTCATATAAAAGCCCAGTAAATGTTAAGTGGTTGGGTGTTTGTTGTTGACAAATTGGTTTCAATTTAATCTTCATACATCACTCTGTCTTGTCCGTTTTATATGCTAACGCTGCTGTTTCTAGTCTAACTGTGAAAACCTGCATCGTTTCCTTTGGCATAAATCAGAAGTGGATCTTTATCTCGCCGCTGCCTTCCTCCCATCACCTCTACGTTCCCACAGCTCCCAAAACAAACCCCACATGTCAACCCCACGTCTTGTTTTCCCCGCCGCAGTTTATTTCAGTCACCCACTTGTTTCCTCTGCCACTCCCCACTCCCCATGTTCCTCCATTATCTTCCTATTTAATGTGACAAGGCCTTTTCCTGGAATAATGAGACTTAAAGAACGCCTCACTCCCTACTACTACACTTGTTTAACACCGTGTTATCTGCTCTGTGAGGGTGTGCAGAGGCTGACAAGTGATGCGCAGATCTGGATGCCCCTTCAGCTATTTTAAATGGTAGCATGACTCATAATCTACACACACATACACACACACGCACACAACCACACATGCCAGGAATATGAATTACAGACACGAGCGTTATCTTCAACGCTTTACACAGGGAATTAGTCGAACTCGCTTTGCATGAAAAGTGCGCTAATGTGTGAGGATTACAGCAGCTTTTTTGCTCAAGGACAATTTGGTGGTGGAGGGAAAAGTGGAAGGAAATGGATGGACAAATGACTAAGATATGTTTTTGAGGTGCAAGCATTGTTTTATGAGGATGATTTAAAAAAAATCTTGGGTGCGTTGAATCTTTGGTCCCCTAAGACTCGATGCCTAAATAACTGTATTAATCAGTTATGTGGTGGTATAACACCACATAACTGGTGTTATGTGGTGGCTGCACCACATAACACCATAATAATTTATGGTATTATTATCAGAATACCATAAATGCATTCTGATAATACTCAAACAGGTGAAGAAAATGGCCTTCAGCAAGTCAAACCTTCAAACTGTAGAGTGGAGCTGAAACTCTAAAGATGCTGTAGGAGAAATAGCTCAGTTATTTGGTGATGCTTCCTTCCTGTATGCAGCTCCTATAGGCCTACTGACATGATCTGTACTTGTATAAAACTTTATCAGGTGAAAACCTACAAAGTCTGGCTGTAGGGGCGCTAGGGCAGTCCACACTGTGTTTTTGTTTAGAAAAATGTTAAGTTACAGAAATTTGGAGGTGCACAAGTAGGCATTATAATTTAGAAATAATAACATGAGGGCAGGAATGATGCAATTGGTGAGCAACTATAAACCTAGATTAATATGTCTTTTCTGCCAGTTTACTATTCATTGGTGTTACTGGTGTATAAAAAAGGCTTTGACTGGTGAGAGCAGAGGGTGTGATTTACCAGTAAAGTAGTACAGTAAAGTAGCTTCTGAAACATCTGTTGTTCAGTGAAATGATAATTTAATTTATTTTAAATACTAATATTTTCTCTGCTGGTTTCCTAATAGGAGAACAATCAAACACTGCAAAAACAGAAAGCATGTGGTTTTGGTTTAGTTTGTGGTGCAAATGTTAGTACACTTTACATGAGACAAAATGAACATACTAGTACCTTTTCAGTTAGATATAAGAGCTTGTTTTAAGTCAACAATTCCTTAATATTGATCAACTTGTTCCATTGGCAGATTATTTCACTTATAACAAGAAATCTTTCCTCTGTTGTGAAATAATCTGCCAGTGGAACTAGAACTTTTTCACAATTATTAAGGAATTTTTGACTTTAAACAAACTCCTTTTTCTTGGTGAAAAGTTACCTCTAAGTTAATTTTGTCTTATTTTAAGTGTACTCACATATTCGCACTAGAAACTAGACCAAACATACTTGGTAAGGTTTTATGTTTTTGCAGTGCAGCCACCATCCATAGACTTGATTCCTGGGCTGAACGCTAACACTTGGTACCTAAAGCTTTCAGTGAAGTTCACACCTTTATCCACTGACTCTCAACCCTCACCAGAAAATAATTTAGTAGACTGAAACGTCTTTTTTTTTTGAGTATTCATTACACTTGAATTGGAGTCATAAAAGCTAGATGGAGAAATTAGCCTTGACACTCTAATGGTAATGTATGTAACAGGCAGTTATTCATGAAAAAAACCTCATCCTTGCCCACTATTTAACAATTACAGTGACTGTAATGGCGGCTCAAAGTGCAGGGGTAATTGGCGTAATGGCCAGAAGTGGCTGGATGGAAACATGAGTGATGTGCTGCACCTGCAGAGGAAGCTTGTGCTCATCGAAAAACAACACAAATTGTTTACAGAGCATTTAAAAGATAAATGTCATGGGTTTGCGCTTCTGACACTGAGACAGAAAACAACACATGAGGTAACCATGACAACAAATGGAGGGTTGGTGGCAGATACATGTAGGAAGCTGGATGGTGTGGGGCTTTTGTCTGCTGATTCAGCACTTGGAAAATGCTAATGTTAAGCTTTGCACATTTTATTACGTTACAACCAAGAACTATAATGCATTTGATAGAAACTACATAGAATTAATCAAAACAAAGTAAAGCAGAATTATGAAGTGAATGGAGGTGGTGGTGGTGGATTTTACCATGTTCCACTGTACACATGGTGAACAGAATTTCTTTTTGGACGTGAAGTTATTTTGACCACACAAGATGCACATTCACACATATTCACACACCGACACAGTTACATGGTGGGAAATGTGGGATTGATCGCCTTGGCCAGTGGCACATCAACATGCGACAGAAAGAACCGGGAGCTGGACCCAACTTTTGGATGCAAGATGGCTACTCCATCCACTGAGCCACAGTCAGCCAGTCACAGTGGTGTTCAGTGTTCGCTTTTCTCCTGTCATGGTGCTTTGATTACATCTTTTACTGCTTTTTGGGTAACTGAACATAACAAGACAATAAACATCAAACTACTTGAAGAATTGTTAACAGTCGAGAACCAAAACTTCAACCCAGATGTCAAACTGAAAGCTAGCACTTTAGAATTTACTGTACACAGAACAATGTATTTCAGGGATGTTGAGTGTGCTGAGTTTTTTAAATGTTAGCAAAAATGCTAAAGAGCTAGATGAAGAATTAGCTCTGCCATTGCTAGAAGTGTGCCCACCACTCTAGTCTCAGTGAAGGCCTAATTCAATAACTCCAAAGAGGCCCGGTAAAGATAACAGGGTTCAAAGGTCAGAACTCCTGACCAGAGGGAACAGTCTCACACCTTGAGGACTGAAGCTGAAGGTAGTTTGATCGTCTCAAGTGTTCTTGTGACAAAAAAGACTAAAGTTCTAACGGCAACAATTTAAAGTCTTTAAAGTTTTAAGAATTGTTGTTGTTGTCCAAAGTGTAGAGATTTAAACAAGTTTCACAACTTTTGTAAAAAAAAGTTCCAAGTTCCACTTTGCTGGAAAAATGAAGAAGAAAAAAAAACATTAAGAGGTTTTCTGGAAATAAATATATGCAGAGAAAAATATGGACAAGAAAAAAAAAAGAAAAAAAAAAAAAGATACTGCTCCACAAGAGTTTCTAAACTTTAGTCAGAAAAGTCTCAGACTTGCTGCTGGAAGACTTCCCAGAAGCCCCAAAAGTAATACTGCAGCACAGTGATTACAGTGAGAATCATAAAACGGCTTCAGCGAAAGAATGATGACTCAGAAAGACCTGACAACAACAAAGTGAAGATAGAGAAGACCTCATTGTCCGTTTGTGTTTGACAGCTTGAGATGTGATTACGGCTCCAAATGGATCGGTGTTCATTTGGGTCCAGCTTTTTGTTGTTCTCTGTACCACTCAGCAAGATCAAATGCGTCTTCAAAGCACCACAAGAAAACTTTTATCTCAACGCAGCGGCTTTTTTTCATAGTGGTTTGCAGTGTGCATCGCAGCTCCTGGAAGAAAATCAACTCATAACTGCTTCGACTTTCAGAGTTGGAAATGCTTTTCTGTTTAAACGTTGTTATTTTCTGTAGTTGGAGAACTCTTTAAAGCTCTTTGTATTCCTGCTACCCTCCCAGAACATTGGCGTGTCTGTCTTACATGACTCCTGCAGAACTCCCCACCTGGCTCAGTCGGAGATTAAGTGTTTTGCTCGGAGGCACCATGACTCTTTTTAAGGTGCAGGAAGTGGGATAGAGTCACGAATATTTCAAATAGTTAAAAACCATTATATTTGGAGGAAAATCATCATTTAAACTAATGTCTTATTGGCTGCTGCTTTCCTATGCAATTCTGCCAGATTCTCATCTCCTCTCGGTTCTCTGCCTGGGATTTCTCCCTTTGACTCAAATTCTCTCTGGTAGAATTTTTTTTGCCTTGTAAAGTATCGATTTTCCATCTGCAAGTATCGATGCATTAAATCCTACTCAACTCCCTTGTGTTCCAACTTGCACATGTACATTAAAAATGACATGTAACGAAACAACTGGTTACAATGATTTAAATAGTGAAATGAAATAGATCAATTCTATTATCTAATATAAGTGAATAAAACACAAAAAGATCCCTTTTCCTCATAACCAAATACAAAAAGCTACACAATTAGCATTTAAACAAAGCAAATATATAACAAATGTATAACCAAACAACATTTATTACTAGTACTACGTCATCAGTTCAATTAATTTAATGCAAGTCTATGGAACAGTCACAAAATGTCACCAAAATTACTCTGTCCTTCTGAAATCTTTTAGAAATTCTTAAAAATGCATCATATTGTACTGTTTGCTGAATGCCATGATATATATTGTATCATGAGCAGAATATCATGTATTGTATTGAATCGTATCGCATCATGAGATTAGTGTATCGCCACACCCCCCTCATTCGGATTGGCACTTCTCTCATTGCAGTGGAGGATGGTTGTTTACAGTGAATGCCAGTTTAGGTAAGCTTCATAGCATCAAAGTGGGACTTTACATATATCAGGGGCAAATGTTAGCAATTGGGTAAAATTTAAAACACCTCCAGGAAGTAATCATTTTTCAGCAGCTGAGAGCACAGAGCCTGTGGACGAAACAAAGTGTATATTTATTTTTCCCTATGTGTGTATACCAATAAAAGAAAGCCATCTGATGTTTTACTACTGTCAAGCTTTTATTGGTTAAAATCTTCAGTGTTGATCGTCTTAAAGTCAAACTTTTTTTTCCCCACTTTGCTTCTTCTGATGTCTTTGTGAAGCTGCAATTAAGCTTCTAAAGGGTTTCAGCTGAAATGACGCCACTCAGATGATCCTTAAGTGTGTTGATGTCTGCAGACAAACATAACCGAAGAGTAATGCCACATTTAGCACCAGCAGAGCCTTCGACATCGTCTTCGCTTATCCACTCACGTTCCAGGCGGCTACATGCTTATTAGCATGCAAAGCAGATACTGAAATCTGATCACAAAGCACTAGTTTCAGTACCAGATGTGAACAGTTCTGCATTTCTACTTGATTCCAGGTCTTAACTAGGTCATTTACTTGAAATATGTAATATTCATTTTTGAATTATCTCAGAAGCTTTTATAAACATGGTGTAGTCATTCCTGCAGGCTTGTGATGTTGTATTGTTACTTCACATTGTGTTTAAGACTTTCTACTATACGTCTTGCTTTTATTTTAAAGATGAAACACACAGCGGCTGTTTTTTCCCCTGAAATCACATCACAGAGCCTCGTTATGTCCCTGCAGCATGCTGAGGTATTCTCAGGTAAGACACTTTTCTCCTCACTGCCTATATTGGTGGAAGACTGAGAATGTAGAAGAAAGCGGTGTGTGCACAGGATAAATACGTGACAGAAGGAACGGTGGGGCGTGTGGGTGAATGAGGAACATGGTATAAAGCACTTTGTAGAAGCTAGATTAGGTTAAAAAGCTGCTGTTTGTGTGCAGCTTTCTCAGCAGGAGGGCAGGAGAACACCACAACCTGACTGATGAGAGCTACAAAGGGTTTTATCAGATTATGTGATACAATAATCTGAAGAATTCAATTCAATTTTTCCCTCTAGTCAATAATTTTACTATCACAAATCTATTTAGCTTTGTTTTACATATTAAGGTCCTAAAACATCAAAAATTAGATAACCCTAAATAGTAGGCAAGAAGCATCCAAATCTTTTTTTAACCTGTTAAGATAGAATGTATGACAAAATATACACATGGAATTAAAAACTATTTGGCAAATGTGGCTCGAAATGGTGAAAATATCTTCATAGTGTTTTATGTAATCAAGGGAATTGAAATATCACACAAAGAGAACGTGAACAAACACAAACATTGCTTTTATTAAGGGAAAAATAAGTAATTTAAACCAGTCTGCTCCTTTGAAAAAATTTACACAAATTCTTCTTAAATCACAAATTAAATGTGATTTAATAAGAACCACATCATCATGGTTCAATTGTCACCAGCCTCACCAGGTCTGGTTTTACTCAGACTTGGTGGAATCAAGTAACAAGTTAAATCACTGAGCAGAGAAAAACTCACCAGTGATTTTGTGCTTCTGGTTTGGTTGCTGGCTCCGAGTTCTCAATGACTCAATGCAATCTGGTGGGTTTCCTTACATAAAAATTGTCTTTAACCAACTTGGAAAAAAAAAACTGAACTTGATGAAAAGTCTGATAGCTAGGATTAATTAGAATGGATGTACTTCTCTTGAAAGTACAAGTATTGAATAGACTTTTTGTCCAGTTCCCTGAGACGAAGTGTTGTGACATGGCACTGTATTAACAATCTGAATGGACTAGAATTAAACAGAACCTGCCGTAAAACTTAAAGTAGACTAAAAATGTTCAAAAACCAGTCACAACATGCCCATAACTACAGAAATCCCTCAGCAGAAACAACGTCCTTAACATCCATCAATCTGGAGACGGTTGCCAAATGTTTTCTGATGCTTTGGGATTCCAGTTAACCACAGTGGAGCCATCATCCACAAATGTCTCTAAAAACACACTGTGACCTCTTGGCGAACAACATTTAAAGGAATGTCTAAAAGGTCTCACTTCCCTCTGCTAAGGTTGGTGTTTATGTCTCAACCAACCAAAGATGTCATCTAAAACACTGCTGACCTAAAAGACGAACCTCTTGATGATGTGACTGATGCAGCAGCAGTGCTGCAGACCATCTCAGGTACAGGACAAGCAAACCTGCACTCACACTCACATCTAAGGATTAATTTAGAGTAACAGCTTAATGTAACGGTCCTGGTTTGGGACTGTTGAACAAAGACAGAGAGAGAACCCACACATGCAGAGGGAGAAGATGTAAAGTCCAGAAAGATCCCAGACAGGGATTTAAACCCAGAACCTTGGTGCAGCTCTCTCTGGGGTAATTATTAAGATTCAAATGCATTTTATAGTCAATCACGTCATACTTGAATGTCGTTGTTTTAGCTGGAAAAGGGTAGCTTGCCTTTTCTGGGTTGGAGATGAAGTCTTTCCCCAAGTGGAAGAGTTCAAGTATCTGAAGGGGCTGTTCACAAATGGTGGAGAAAGAGAGTAGGAGATTCATAGGTGGGTTGGTGCGACGTGTGCAGTGATGCGAGCGCTGTACCAGTGTGTCATTGAGAGGAGAGAGCTGAGCTAAAAGACAAAGGTCTTCATATACCAGACCATCTAGATTTCTACCCTCATCTGCGGAAGGATGATCTTTGTTAAATTATTTGTGACATTAATATTTGTTTGATGATCCATCCCACTGTATTGTGACAAAGAAAAACTAAATCAGAAGAAAACTCTTGCATTCACCTGGTCTCAGGAGAAAATCCCTGGCTTTGTCTTGCTGACTCCAACTGGTGAGCAAGGAAAATATTTGTCATTGCTTCGCAGATAAATAAAAAACTGCAGCATGAAGCTGTTTTTATTTGCTGCTGGAATTTACTGAACATCAGAGGCTTAAAGGTTTGAGGAGACGCTCTGTTTATTGCAGTGTTTACGCAGAGTATGAATTAAATCCCAGGCGGTTGTCATTCAGAGCTGCCGTCACCTTAAATAGCAGAGCAGCAGCTTTGACTTTATATTCAAACTTCCCCACAAGGTGGCACTATGATATTTGCAGAGAAGCGTGAAATTAAGAAGCGCAACAAGAATGTGAGAGCAACAACAACAACAACAAAAGAAGTAGAAATGATGCAGCACAGTTGAAGACTTCGATGCAACAAAGCAGATTAAAGCTGAGGAATGAATAGAGCAAACAAGAAAGTGACAGAGCAGAAGCAAAGGAAACGAGAAGACAGCACGCTTTGTCAGGAGCTGTGTCTGTAAGCTGCGCACATCGCCTGCAAATTAGATGAGACAGAAGTGTATCTGTGCATGTTTACATGGGGGGAGAGAGGGGAGGAGTATAGACTCCAACAAGTCAGCTGATGCACAATTATATCCTTCTATTCTCAATTTAACGTTCCCCGCTGGAAATGCACAAAGCACTCGGAGCAGGCTCACTGATTATTGACAGAACACAGATACATCTATAGGACATCTGTGATTCTACTTGGAGAGCGGCTGCCTTCCTCTTCTGTCACCGTGTAATCCCAGCAGGCAGCTGAAAGGCCTGTCACAGGAAACCTGAGGGGAGAAGAAAAGCTCCTCCAGCTCTTTTCTGTCAGACCCCTCAAGAGAGAGCCACAAACAAAGCTGTTTCCTGACAAGCATGCTAGTTTTGGAAGCTTTTCGTTTCATTATGATCAATGCAGCCATCTCTTTTCACTGTAACAGTACGCCTCAGTAAGTGATAGTCCCATGAAAGCAAGCAACTAGTGTACTTCCATCTCTGTACCGTTAACTACAATACAGGTAAACCCAACAAAAGTATCTATCTATCTATCTATCTATCTATCTATCTATCTATCTATCTATCTATCTATCTATCTATCTATCTATCTATCTNCCATCCATCCATCCATCCATCCATCCATCCATCCATCCATCCATCCATCCATCCATCCATCCATCCATCCATCTATCATCATGCACATATGTCCTCTTCAGCGCTTGCTAGCAATATATAATTAACTTCAATATTTCTATTCAACCCTGTGTAGGTTAGCTAGCAATCTATTGACCTCCTATAACTCTATTCAGCTTCCTGTAGGTTTGCTAGCTTGCTAGCTATCCATAATTAACTATCCATCCATCCATCCATCCATCCATCCATCCATTTTCTTTATACCCTTGTCCCTAATAGGGTCAGGAGGTGCTGGTGTCTCTCCAGCTACGTTCCGGGCGAGAGGCGGGGTCACCCTGGACAGGTCGCCAGTCTGTCGCAGGGCAAGACAGAGACAGACAGGACAACCATGCACACACACACTCACACCTAGGGAGAATTTAGAAAGACCAATTTACCTAACAGTCATCTTTTTGGACTGTGGGAGGAAGCCGGAGTACCCGGAGAGAACCCACCATGCACAGGGAGAACATGCAAACTCCGTGCTGTAAGAACCTGGGCCGAACCCAGGACCTTCTTGCTGCAAGGCAACAGTGCTACCAACTGCGCCACTGTGCAGCCTCCATAATTAACTACTATATCTCTATTCACCCCTATACAGTTTAGCGTGTGGTTAACTCTGGTCTGCCTACAAACCCAGGTCTCGGCTTGGTTAAAGTGAACCCTGGCGTTCACTTCAAGAAGACTGGATTCTGCTCTGTTTGTTTTTGCTGAAAATGTAGCAAATGTTGCAATTTTGGTCCCTAATCGAACAGTCTACCAGACTGTGGGCCTTTTGCCACACCATTTCAAGATGAATTTTTACATTATTAGTAACAACTTATGAGTAGGATGTTTAACGTTTTGGCCTCCATTAAATCGGTTGAGACAGAACAGATGAATATCAACACAAATTCGATTTTCTCACAAAATATTATTCTATTCATAGCCCATCAAAACTGTACCTTGATTAATCGATTGCAGTGTATGTCCTAAAATTGTGTAAACACAGAAGTTCAACATAGGTTGTGAGGATCAGACAGGAGTGGGTGGTACTGCCAACAAAACAAACACCTTAACAGAACTGACAGCCATAACAATGTCCCAAGTTAGGCCCCTAATGAAACGTAGTTTTCAGTCACAAACCTGAAACACATAATTTATGAAGGTTGGATTCAAGCGCTGGACAAAACCCGGCCTGGCAGGAGGCTGGTGGTAATGGTTTGGCAGTTTTCTCTAACCATTTGCTTGCCAGGATTGGCAGATGGTTGTGTCTAACAAATCAGTAGCAAATATTTGGGATGTTGCAATTAAATCATAATTGACTATCTGTTCAGCTGAATCTGCCCATAGATGTGATCTCCGGCTGATGCTGTAGTTATTCAATGTCCTCTGTGAACACTGGCATGTTTAACTCAAAAAATTATCCTGGTTGACAAAATAATTTTTGTAAAAGTAATGTGGACACAGAGTGTCTAAAAGCTTTTGGAAGGTTCATGGACATCAGATTTAGCTTTAAATTAGGATGTGAACTGAAAATGAAACACACTTGATATATATTATGCTGCCTAAGTACATTTGGTCTATAATAAACACATTGACAATTCCAGTTTCTTGAATCCCTGCTGATTGTGTGAATTCATCAACTGCAAAGAAATTAGTGTTTCTTTTGAAAGTATGTATATGAACCAAAAATGTAGAACAAATGTCTCACATTGAAGCTAAAAATAGCTTTCCAGGATCACAATCTCCAAAAGGCATATAACCAAAATAATCAAGCAGTGTCAATAAAAGACCCGGAGGCAACCAGCAACGTCCCGCAACTCAAACTTACAGAAATCCATGTGAGGAAGCTAAAGGTCTGAGTGTTCGAGAAACCTGCAAAGGTTTAACGAGTTTCTCCACAAATGGTTTTAAGATGTTTGGAAAAACAGGTGATGATCTACAGCTAATGTACTAACAATGTACTTCCAAACAAATCTTTCATTGTTGACGGTTCAATTCTTCTTCTTCTCCTAGATTACCGAACAATGTCATTTCTTCACCTAAAAATGAGCAATGATGAAAATTATTTTTGTATGTTAGCAAACTTAATTTGAAAGAGGAATAAGAGATCTGAATTCCTTTTCCCCTCAATCCCAGTTCCTGAAGGCTGAGAGTTTTACCTTCCAGTTGGTCTCTTTCATGAAATCACCTTTTCACCACATTTTCCACGTGATTAATCGTCAGTTTAGGCAGGCAGGCACTGAGATGATCTGAATCAACCCCTGGATAGGCTTTGGCATTGTTTGGTGTTGGAAAACTTTGAGTGCAGGCTGTTATCGCAGCCAGAGAGTGCTGTTGACACAAGGTTGACTGGATTAGAGATTCATTCTTCTGAAGACAACGTGAGAGTCCAACAACTCCAGCCTCAGTAAAGGAGATTAATCAGAAATCCCGTAGCCTCCGTTCTCGGCTGACTGAGGATGAACCTAATGTATGCCGCTCTGCTCTATGAGTCAGTATTTCTGGGAGTGAACAGACTTTTATTTAGGTCCATCTTTTTGTTCACCAGAATTTAATAAAGTTATTATTAAATGTAACCCCAGTTTGCCTGGGTGGAACGCTGTATTTGACTTTGCATTCATATGCATGTTCTCTTCTTATGCGTTCATCTCGTCATAACACTGAGCAACATTAAAATAAAATGTGCTTTAAAAAATATAATCCATGTCAGTATATTCCTTGGAGGGAAAAATCTTAATATATTAATCTTAATCATAATTTAGAACTAGCAAGTTTTTTAATATTAAAGATTTTAATTCACGATCAGTTATGAGCTTTTCAGCCTCAAACCAGGGTTTCAAAAAAAAAACTATTAGAACCTGACAATCAACATGTTTGTTATGTTAATATATTATTAAAGTATTTAAAGCAGAAACTTAACTTGGTTTCAAAATAAACAGCTGTCTGATCCAAATGTTGGATCTCCTGTCTTGTTTTATGGTTGCAGATTAAGAATTGAAACTGAAGAACCTCAAGTTTTGTTTCTCGTTCTTTTCCTCTCCAAACTCTAATTTTAGAAACAAAGGCAATTTGATCAAGGCACACTTTTAATCATCTCAGTATTAATTCTGAACATTAATTAAAAGTTCAGTCCAATAGCTGAGTTTCATCTGAAGAGACAATATTGTGATTCTCCAAAAAAATCTTTCAACAAAGTATGCAATAAGATGGCTCCCTGATTGATTTTAAACTGATAACAAAGCTAACAGCGCACATTTTAAAAAGAGATAAGATATTGTAAACATAACATAATTAAGTTAAATAAGAGGTTCTACTGTACACAAAGATCACAATTTGGTCCATTATTTATTGGTTTTAATCAAAAGACACAAAAAAATTTGATTGGATGGATGGATGGATGGATGGATGGATGGATGGATGGATGGATGGATGATGGATGGATGGATGGATGGATGATGG
>CAEFZX010021237.1:0-51261 GCA_903066825.1 Alfaro cultratus | reverse complement strand
CTATAGTCCACATCTGTGTGATATCTCTCCCATCCAACTCCAAACACACACACACACACACACACACACACACACACACACACACACACACACACACACACACACAGGTAGGTAATAATGCCACAAGTTATTTCATAGTGATTGGTAATGAGTAAAATGCTGGTAATGAGTAAATGTTGATCAAGCGTCGGTAAAATCTGAAGCCCCACAGCTGCTTTAGACACACAGTCAGGTTTTTCCTCTGACTCCAACTTTAAACACACGACAGAAATACAGGAGAGGAAGTCGGTGTCTGACTGAACTACCAATCAGGCTGATTGGTTGTAAGGCTGCCAATGTATTCAGAGAGTAGAGACACACCAATCAGATATTAATATCTGTATCGGTTCAAATATTGATAAAAACTCTAGATCAGGTATCAGTGGCAAAGTTCAGAAATCCTCCAGGGCAGATCTATTCAGTCTAGTTCTATGCTTTCAGCTCTGAGTGATGTCATGCTTTATTTATTTATTTTGCATTATATTTAGAATTACTCATTGACCTTTCTGAATCATTTGAAAGAAGGTTTGCTGCAGTTTATTTTTACAAGTTTGACCAAAGTAGTCAACTTATTATTTTTGTCAGTTTCAGTTTCTTTATTATTTATTTTTCATTGGCTTTTATACTCTTAATTACACTGACTAAACAAATTATAGTTGTTTTCACATGTTTGATTGAGTTTGTGAAGCTATTGATGTATTTAAGTGAGCTGTCACTTTGCTGCTGATGTTACCAGATTGGTTGCCGTCTATTGTATAATTTTACTATTTATGTTTTTTATTTATCTTTAGGAATCCTTTAGGATTAACAAATATTTCTGAGCTGAACTCCAACAGATGCTAGTTTTCAAGAGCCAAGTTGTAAGAAAGTAAGTAAATATTCTAATGTATCCACATTTCTAATTTTCTCTGAGTTTAGTTTTCAATTCTCTCTGATTGAAAACTAACCTTTATAAGTTGCTGTTTAGTTAGGAATTAATGGGTGAAAACACTGTCCCCCATTAATGTTGGGACAGTGTTTTCTGTGCCAACATTAATGAAGTGATGTTAGCGCTCTCTTCAGACGTCCAGCAGCTCCTGACGTCGCTGAACGGAGTTTTCTATCCAATTACACGGCAAACAGCCGGGAGAACCACTGACACAGACTAAAACAAAAAATTTATTTTTCAAATACCCAATTAACACCCAAAATCTCTTCACTCAGGCCTGTGAGACACTAATGATTCACATGTTGCTATAAAACCGTATTAAAGTCATGTGGCTGGTCAGATTCCAGCAGTTTGTTGGTTTCCATTGAGATAATTTCGGACCTCAACTCTCTGCTTTCAGAGCTGATAAAACTCAGCTGAAGTATATAAAAAAAGAAGAAACATTCATCTTTTATTCTTTCAGAAACAAAGAAAACAGGTGAGGAATATTTTTATTTACATTTGCTGACAGGGAGAACCAGATCTAGTGGTAAACTTAATGTTTGTAACATCACCATATCTGTCACATCGATGCTGACTTTAAATTTGGTAAATTGTTTAGGTTTGCTCTCGTATGATGAGAAAATGTCACCACAGTTTTGCAATATCTGAGTAGGAACATTTTCACTTTGTATGTGGATTAGTTTCATATACATTTCATTTCCCTTTGGAATAAACAAAGAATTTTGAAATGAATTTACTTGTCTGATCTTTTCAAGTCACACCTGATTTTATTTAGTGGTACAGAAGTAAAAGGGGCTGAACTTAAAAGCTATGCAACATGATAAGCTAAAACATGTCGGTCTATCCCAACCCAACATGGAGGTGTGAAAACTTTATCAAATCATCTTACAGGTAAGCTCAATCCTCCAAGCTGTTGCTGTAATTTTCATGCTGCTATAGTTTTATGTGGGTGTGTTAAATTTAATCTGATTATTGTTGCGTAAACAAGCCGTAAATGTTTTATGATGATAAAGACATATTTATGCCGTCTGGCACTCTGATGGTCTCTGGACTTTCTAAACTCCTTGCCAGCCTAGTTATCTTTAATATTATTACATTCTAGACAACCTTATTTATAAAGACGAGGAAACTAAAAGCTGCACAGCGACAGACTCTGAATAAAGTCTCTTTACAAAGTCGCAGTCCTTCAGAAATTACCAGTCAAAGCTCTTTGGGTTCAATACAATTTGAACTTAAAAAGTTTCTTCATTTTAAACATGTAGCAGGAATGTTACTTTTAGTCAGCTGATTCTGTGTTTAATCTAAATGATGTACATGATGTAGATGATGTAGATGCAGACATCTGGTATGCTGTAAAAGGACAGGACAAACAAACATAACAGAGCAATAAGACAAAGTAGACTCCCCAGTAATTTCTTTAACTCCTTTCCCTCCCAGGTAAGAAACACAAAGAGCTTCTCTGTTGGATTAAATAGTTTATGCATCTATTAAATGCAGCTCATGCTGGTATTTGCTGCTCTGTTTCTTCATCCTCGCTTCGTTTTTTCCTCTTTTTCTCAGACTGATATTCTTTGCCACTCTCCATCTGTGCAGCAGAAATAGCAGCGCTGACCGTGTTGCTGTTTGTGTGCATGAGTGCGAGGTAAACTGTGCAGCTGGCCTCGCACGTCGTCTGCAGATGTTATCACGCATAGGTTTCACGTGAAGTTTGACGTTTAAAATAGAACTCTGCAGTACAAAAGCGCCGGAGTCGTTCTCATGGAAACAACTCGATGGTTTTTAACGGTTCTGACATCACCGCCCATCATCTCGTCTACCGTTAATATAAGACGACCCGGATGCTCTGACCTGACCGGACGGGCCGCCCTGAACTGCTCAACCTTCAGGGAGGATCGGTGAAGCACATCAGCATAATCAAAATAATAAGTCAGATAATGTGATGGACTCATCCACAGACGATGTTTTTGTTGTGAAAAGGTATTGTTGTTTACATCGGGAGGAGCTGCAGAGATGATTGGATAATTCTGCCTGAGGTGACTCATTCTAAGTGCATGACGGTGTTAGTATTCCCAGGTTAGGTAGTGAGTCAGCACTGATGGACACAGAAATAAAAACACACTTTTGTGGTACTAGAAAGTAAAAAAAACAAAAAAATAAAAGAATAACATCCAGTGTACTAGTAATATGAATAAATAAACTTGTTTTTATTCTGTTTGTTTTATCTGGTTTCCTGCAAAGTGCTGAAATGCGGCCATGGATATAATCTACTCTATAAATTATTATTATTTTAGGGATGATACTTTAACACAGTAATGTTGATTAATTAAAAACAGAAAAAAGTGTTTGATCACACTGAGGGCGTGGCCATCCTGATCCAGATGTGTCACTGCACCAGAATCCATTCAATCAACTAATTTTTACTTTTTCTCATATCAGTTGAAATATGAG
Source organism: Alfaro cultratus (assembly GCA_903066825.1). Taxonomy (NCBI): domain Eukaryota; kingdom Metazoa; phylum Chordata; class Actinopteri; order Cyprinodontiformes; family Poeciliidae; genus Alfaro; species Alfaro cultratus. Next base: position 47,843 of record CAEFZX010021237.1, on the reverse strand, counting down.
AAGAAAAAGATCTTAAACTTTTACGGATCCCTTCCCCGATGTTGGGATTAAAAATAAGCAGGCAGGGGAGAGCAGAGCAGAGGCATCATGGGCCAGAAAGAGTTCTGCAGCGGAAAGGAGGTGGAGCGGTTCTGAATATAGAACTACACGGCAGAAACCCTCTTCTGTAAGGTTTAGTCATTTGGAGGTTTTTTTACCCGACGTAGTTCGACGATTTTGGAGAATATGACGAGTCAAGCTGCAGTTTGAATGTGACTGAATCTGAATGAACCACATCATGGAAGCAAAGACACAACAAGTTTACTCTCGTTTAAATATTATCTTTCTTTATAGATTTAGTTGTCAAACTAATTTATTTGATAGATAATAGATTTTTGTGTCAAAACAATAAAATTTCTAATCACATCTCATCAGTAAATAATCTACATAATTTTCTTTTTTCTCTGTTTAGCGTCAGTTCTGTGAAGATCAATACATTTGACAGGTAAATAAATAAATGATGCTGTCGTTAATAAATAATCAAATAAATTAATGTCTGCATGAAATAAAAACAAAATAAATATTTTAAAAATTCTTAATGGAGATATTATTTTGTCAGTCACAAACAGATTTATTTATTATTTGTTCAGGATTTTTAAAATGCATTTATTTAATTGTTTATTCATTTAGTAATGGGTTCAGTTTTCTCTGTGGATCGGCTCTGGTCAGAATCAGTTCACTTCTGTTTCACACACGTTTCCATTTGAACATTAGAACAGGAAATAAAAAGAGCCAGAAATAAAAACAATAAAAAATTAAAGTTTTTGAATTATGTAAAGCAGCTTTGCAAAATTAAAAACAATTAAGTGAATACATAAAAATCCCCACAAATAAATTAAACACATGGAGTACTTATTATTTATCAAGAACATATTTACCAATAACAGTATTTATTTATCTAATTGTGAATGAAATGGATTTGTTGTCCTTATCTACAATATTTCTTGAGTGATTTTTTGTATTTTTTAATGTGAAACATATCAAATGAATAGCATTTTCTTTGACATTGCTCATTTATTTTACAGCCAGTAATGACTTTACCACTCCAGCCTTCTGCTGTGATGGACTGTCAACATGTCGGGGTGCAACCCGCCTCTCCGCCCGATGGCAGCTGGAGACTGGCACCAATATAGATTCAAATGTCTGAGGCTCTTTCTACGAGGCCCACAGATAAATAAAACAATCCCCGGGATCTGCCTCAGTGTGTGCGTAAAACACAGAGAGAGTTCAAGGAAATGTTTATATAACCCAGCAAGAAAATTACAGCAAGAGAAGAAGAAATAGAAATGGAAGCTCAGGAAATTAAAGGGTTTTCTCTCTGCAATCATCCTGCACACATAAAGGATGAGGGCCAAACGTAACCCCTGACAACACTCATCCAAACATATTTTAAACAGATATTTCCCAGAATGCCCCTGTCCAGACTGGAAAAGCAAAATGGACCTTTAAGAGGCTCGGTTCTTGATACAGCAGACCGAGACACTTTAATTATCTCTGTTTCTATTTTGAGGTTGATATAATTGAGAGTCTGAACAGCATGAAGGATTTACAAGACAGAGAAGAGTTCAATGCACACAGGACTTCCACTGAAAGGGTCTGAAACTCTAAAGATAACATAGATGTGACAGTAAATGTTCAAATACTCAATGATTTCTACACTTCACTCGCTGCACTGGCAGCTGGAGGAATTCCTATCCTCAGAGTTATGGGGAATGCGCGGCCTGGCATGGCTGCAGATTGGCGTTGGGGGGGTTGTTATGAAAAATCCCTGTCAGTAGTTTGTCTTGAAAGCATGCCCAGAGGAACACTAGAGTTACCATTCAGCATTTATCAGGGCTCATCTGACATCCCGCTGGCACGAGCCGCCGGAAAACTGCTGTGGTTTGTTTGAATATTCCTCCAGGGGTCACATCCGGGTTGGAAGAGGAGGAGAAATAACCAACACCTTTAGACTTACAGAGGGACCGCCATCACTAAATCACACTTCAAAAAATGATTCAGTACAAGACAATAAAACATTTTGTTTAACTTCTAAATAGAGACGCAAGTTATCAATTAATGAGTTGATCTAAAGCTGATTAATCTTACCGATGAATTGCTAAGCAGCCATTTTCTTAAAAACCAAAGTTTTCTCTGGTATCAAGAGGGACAACCGTCTTTACATAACGTGGTACAGAAAGAAAAACAATAACATTTCAACATTATTTTGTGTCAGCTGTATTAAATATTAAATGAATAAACTATTTCTAACCATTTCTCTTTTCCGCACTGGAATGGCCCCGCCATCTTTATTTCTGTATCAACTGGCTCCACTTAAGGATGGCGGCCACACTACAACACTAAGTGAACGTTATTAGTTAATCAATTGCAACAAATTTTAATTTAATAAACAATTATTCAACTTAAAATTGTTTACATCCCTTCTTTTAAAGTATTTATTTCAGTTGGCTGTATTTAATTGTAGACATATTTTTTTGACAATTAATCATAAAACTAATACTTCTGACATAATGAAAATGCATGTTGTTACACAATGCAGCTGAGAAAGGTTGGCTATATGACTATGCAGGTGAACAGTCTGAGTGAGTTGAGCATCTAAGTGATTTTTACACACAAAGAACTGAGTAGAACTTATTAAATGGCTGAATTTTAGAATCAGTACATCAATAACTCCTGTGGCCTGTTTCACATCTGCAACCGTTAGATCATTCCCAAAGCGATCCAAGGAAGCTCACCAGCATGTAAACAAGAGGATGATTATCAGAGCATTGCATGTGGAAACCAAAGGAAGATCCATAACTGAGCAGTTCAGTTTAATGAAAGACAAGGCCTTTCATTAAACTGCAACAGCAAAACACTGTAAAGTCCATTTGGCAGGATATCTTAGGTATGGAACTAGATAACTGCCCTGCGACAGACTGGCGACCTGTCCACGGTGTACCACACCTCTCACCCGAAACGTTCGATGGAGATCGGCACCAGCACCCTTCCAGACCCCAGTAGGGACAAGGGTGTACAGAAAATGGATGGATGGATGGACGGACGGACGAATGGAACTAGATAACTCATCTGCACTCACTAAATCTACATCTGTTCAACTGCTTGCTCAGACATATAGGTAGCCAACCAATCAAGGGACAGTGGGATGGTTTTTACCAGGCTAGGGACTGACAGGTCCTCAGATTTAAAAGCCATTGAGAATTTATCAGATGCAATGAAAATCTCCCTCATAAAAGGTTTTGTAATCTTTGTGATTGGATCCGTCTTGGCATAGACCTTCAGACGTGTGCTGTGGTAAAAGTTGTTCTGGTGGAACCACAAGTCTGGTCATTTTACCACCATGGCTAAATGATACACCAGTGAAACCCGTGAAAGCTTTACTGACTGTAGGCTTCACATGAATAAAATTCTGCATGTATCTTAAAGGTAGGCGACTATTTTTAGCCCGGCCTAATTAGCTCCACCAGCGGCTGGTTGACAGCAACAACAACGCAGAAATATCAGTCCACAATGAACGCTACAAATAGTTTCCATTTGAATTCCAGCGGCGGTAGGAAGACCTTGTGAACAGAATTTACTAATTATTAGCAAGCAGCTCCAAGGCCGCAACAGATAAACTTAATCCTGCTGCTTTGGTCATGTTCTATTTTTTTTCTACATGGATGTCTGCAGGGAATGAAGCTTAACTTAATGCAAACGGTTCAAGGCTGGGATTTTGTGTCGCTGCACCTTAAGTGTGCACGCATTGGGAAACAGCATCATGCTTTATTTGTCATTTAAAGCAAAGCAGAAAGTGATGCTATTCTGCTGTTTAGCAGAAGGAAGGAAACAGGAATTCAGGCTCTCTTAACCTGATCCTCTCTCTCCAAACGCTCACAGGGACGTAGCGGTGTAGCATTGTGTGTCAGCACACTAACCCCAGAAGACCATCTCCTTGGTCTTTTCTTCTCTCCATCCCCTTCTTTCGTCATTTTTCCACCTTAGGGAGAATAATTCATGTCTCTGTCTTCCTCTCCATTGCTCCCTCTTCCTTCTCTCGTGAGACTGAAGTTTGTGTTGTCTTTCTGTCTCTGAGCACCTGAGAACCAAATCCCTGATGTCTGCATGCACCTTTCATAAAACCTCTTCTATTAGACTCATAAATGGAGGTGTCTTTATGACTGATCACAGGCATGTTTGTGACTTTCATCACACCAGTTTTCTTACTGATCTCCATGAACTTAAGCATTTTGGGGGTTTAGCAGTAATGTTTAAAATGTTGGTTGTGATCATGAAAAACGTTCTGAATTTTCTCTGCAAATGCCAAACAGCTCATTTTGCTATGAACTTTAGCTTGATGTTTATTAGATCGGATGGTTGAACACATTGGAAATATAGCAAATTATCTATTTAGCAAACAAAGGCCTCATAAATGCATGGGAGAAAAGTACAAAACCACAAAAAATGGCATCTTCTCCTCTGGCTACATACTAGTGTGGTCACACACTGATGTGGGACGGCATCTCATTTTTCAGCCAGAATTCATCATGGTGAAGTTAAGAGTCATTTTTCCCCTGGGAGGTGTAATGGCTGACTCAAATAAAGCCAGATATTTCAAATTGTCTTAAATAACCAGCCAAAGGTGCCAAGTAGTTAAGATTAAAGTAACAAATCTGAACAGGGTTAAATAGAACCCAAAGACTCATCTGGTTTTTAAAATTCATCCTTCTTTCTTAGAGTAGCCATCATAAAAACCATGGCTCCTATTTTGAAAAGGTCAAAAACTTCTGCTTTCTAAAAGGAACTGGTCGCCACATTCAAATGTATTACCAAGTGAAATGTACAAAAAATGTTTTCCATAAAAAAACAAAACAGTGTCCATGAACAGACCAAAAAACAATGACTGTTGAGTAAGTTAGTATCGTGACCATGCTCTTCTTTAATAGATTTTTTTAATCGATGTTTGTACCCATCAGTCAGTTGTTGCCGAAGTCTCTGCTACTGGTGTTTTGTGGGTCGGAAACTGAGGAGCAAAAAAATCGAATGAATTGCAAAAGTCACAAAAGAATGAATGCCAGGAAATTTACGATTTGTTCTTCTAGTGACCAAAAATCAACAGGAAAAAAACTTTCTTAGCATTTTGTCCGCAGTACATCTGATTCTGAGCTGTGAGTGGAAGGAGCTGGAAGGAATTAAATGAATTGTGTTTGAATGGGATTATGACTGAAACTAAACTGGACTCGTTTGATTATTGGGATGAATCATATAAATAGACACAATTAATGTGAATTTAAATATATGACTATGATTATAGATAGTGGAAGATTCAAAATAAGTCAAGGAAGTTTCTCGTGCATAACTGGTGGTTGTAAGTCAGGTTTAAAAAAACACTTACTTTTTTACTGAGATCTTATTTTGCAGCACAATAATTACAGCTACATTTCCTTCTGTCTCTGCATTTGATTTTTTTTTCCTTTTTAAAAATTTTATTGCACAGACAAAAGTGTTTTGCAAACCAGCATCTGTGATCGACAGCCTTGGTAACCGTGGACGACAGAAGCAAGGAATCATGGTTCTGTTCTTAGTGCGGTGTTGTGGCTCGGCGTGGCGCTACGGGTCCATGTGCCTGTCATGTGATGCTGGCAGCACCAGTCTGGTTGCTGAGGGAGTCAGGCTGTGACTTACACCTGTGTGTTGGTGTGTGTCTGTGTGTGTGAGAGATAGAGAGAGAGAGTCAGAAAGATGCTACAAGGCGATTTCTGGACTGGTTGCATGAGGGTGTGAGTGTGTGTTTTCTTCCCTTAAGGCTCCACTCTGAGTCTTCCTGATGTTATGCACTTTGACAGGCTTTCCTATTTAAATGCACTGCTGGTTCACCGACACACAAACAGAAGGGAAAGCAGTAAAACGGGCGGCTGCAGCTGAGTGAGTGGATCTCAGAGCGATTCTGACCTCTGCTTCAGACGCAGAAATGATCCTGTCAGGTGCATCGCTTCAATCATCCCACTGCTTTAAATGCTTTCATGCAAATGAGCAACTCAATGAGTAATTCCGCCGTACTGTCATATATACACACAATGTCACAATGTGAGTCACCAGTGCTGCAGAAACATAAAATATGTTAAGTATTTTAATAAAACCTTTATTCCAATCAAAACATGTTGTCAACTTGTAAAGTAAGAGAATATTAGAATATTATGACCCATTTATCACCTCAGTTTCTAAATTTCAGTTGTTTGTTTTAAACATATTCACATTAACAATTCAAAAACCATAATATAAACTTTTGATAACTATTTGTTTGAAACGGAGGTAAACATTGAATGGTTTTTAAAAGTAATTAATGTTGCTTTGGTCCAACGTCCTTCCTCCCGCCTAAGAACATCAAATGCATGTTTTTGGGTGGATAAAAGTTTACATTTTTATCCAAATTATGTTTTGTTGTTGTTGTAAAAATGAGCTCCTCAGGTTTTCAAGAATCTAATTTTAGGGTTTTTCTGAAGACGTAAAGATGTGAAAGATGCATTTTAAAAGAGAACCAAATGATTGTTTCAATTTACTTCTTTCATCTATTTCCTTAGCTGCTTACCAGCAGAGTTGGCAGAATGCTTGATTTCATCCCAGTTTGTACTGGTTGGCAGGCTATCACAGTGACTGGAACACACACACACGCACGCACACACACACACACATTCACCCAAGCAGGCAGTCCAGATCATAAAACCTACAAGTCTTTAGACTGAGGGAGCAGAGACAGCATGGCAGCAGAACTGAGAGCGAGGGGCGGAGCCAACCAGTCAGAGGAGAAGAGGGAACAGAAACTGGGAACAGTGGAACTGAGCTGGGAAAGCTTCACCAGACAAATGCTGCAGTAAAAATAAAAAAAACTGGCATTTTTAGACCCTAAGCTGCGGCAATAATGGAACAAAGACAACACTGATAAAACTTGCATCCCTGATCTCAGGTGTAGGATCACCGTCCTCCCTGTTGCTAGGATACGTTTCATTTCTGACAATCTCACTCTAACATTGCCGAAGATTTTCTCTGTTCTTGCTCTGTGGTTCACTATTTTTATCCTCTAAAATCCACAACGTGTGTATCTTTGAGTAAATCACTCCTCATCACTCCAGGGCTTCAAACTGAGGCAGTTCATTCCAGCCCGTCACCTCCCATCTGCAGAGCTATGAGAATAGAAAGTCCAAAAGATGAATGTCGGAAATCTGAGGAAATAACTCTCAGCTGCACCAACCTGCCAAAAGACAAGACATTAAATGACAATGGCTGAAAAAAGACAGAACAGGAAGTCAAAGCAGGAGGAAAAAAATGATGAGAAACACGATGAAGGAGGAAAGAAAAGAAAAAAACAGGAATGACAGACTGAGGAGGCGGAGAGACGATGGGATGATGCTGAAAATAAAGGTGGAAAGTAGGGGGCGGCATCAAAGAGAGAACAGGACTTCAAACAGCAACACACACACTCCAAAAAACACACAAACATGCTTCAAACATCAGATTGTGAGTGTGTGTGAGCGCATAAAAAGCTCAGTCCACATGGTGACCTTCTTAACCTGGTTGGAAAGGACCTATCACACACACACACACACACATGCAGACCCACATGCGCACACACACCAGGTGTGATGATCTATAACCTAAAATGTTATAAATAAACTCCCAGTTGATTTCTTCTCAGTTTAACACTAGGGGCCATTTTTATTTGACTCTTAATCTTGTGGAAAATGTATCAAACATTTTTCAACTCATCTTGATCAAAATAGCTAAAATCTGAAAGTTTGTCATTTCCTAAAATTTACATTTCTAATCATTTTATTATTGATCAATAGTTAATTAATATGCATAAAATAAAATCAAAAATTTATCCAAGAAGTGGGAACAACTACATGATTTTTGGCCTTGCAGACAAATTTAACAAATTTAAAATCAGACCCTCAAGTTCTCCACATTTATGATAAATCCCAGAATATTTACTCCAGCAAGGTAAATGATGTAATTTTATACCAGATTTATCTTTCTGACTTCACATCTATTGAACCAGCATCCAGAATTCCCAGTTTGGTCAAATCCTTTTACTTGTCGGCCATTCCTGCTCGTCACATATTAGCTTGAAACATAGTTTCATTGGCCAATTTCTTTAGTTTCTTTATAAACAAAGAAAGGTTCTGAGTTGGTGACCCAAAGGGAAGCTTAGAAATTCATTAAATTCACTAAAAAAGTTTGTTTACCACCTCTATGAAACACATCCATTGTTAGAAAATAATCTCAGACACTAAGGTATGCTGGTTAAACTGTTGAAGTGTAGATTAATATTTAGGAACCAAAGTTGGGGTGTTCAGAAGGAGGGAGTCATACTTTTAATGAGCAGAAAGGATTTTATTGAAGGATGTCAAACCTAAAGCTCATCCAGACACACACAGACGAATCTTCAGAATAACGATCAGTTTCCACAACAACAGGCTGGCCGGTTGGCCTGCTTTCTGTCCGTTTTCTATCGTGTGCATCGCTTCATCCTGTCCGTCTGTTCATCCCATCTCCCCCCTTATGATCCAGCCTCTCTGTCTTCAAGAGTCCGTAGAAATACTGAGTGTTTCTCCAAAGTATTTGTGCTTTAGTTCAAAAGAAGTTGCATCCTTTATTTCCTTTTTCAAATCTTACACTTTGTTCTTAGATGGAGTATTAACTGCAGACATGTTAAATGAGACTGTTTCCGCAGCAACATGTGAAACTTTGTGCCATTTATTCTCTGTTTATGAGCAAAAGAAGAACCGGATCTTTACCGCAACTGCCAAGCAAGCACCGAACATCTAATACAGAGTCACACATACTGCCATCTCTCCAGCTTTGTCTGAATCCACTGAAGCAATTCCTATATGGAAAATGTATTTAAAGGTTAACCCATCAGTAATGCAGAGACTCACTAAACAGCTGACACAGAATGGCTTCAGGCTAACTCTTAAGAGGTCTTGGTGCTTTCAGAAAAGTCAGAGCAAAAAACTAAAGTGAAGCTCTGCAGAGGTGGAAGAAAGGTCAGCCATGATTTCATAAAAAATCCAATTTAAATAAAAAACACATTTATTTAATACAAGTAAAGATTGCACAATTTATATTTTTTTATATATTGGAAATAGTTTATTGCTTTTCAATACACAGATGTGTATGCAATTTGTTTTTAAGTTTCACATTTCTTGATTGGAGGTCGCCATTTCTAATATTTTTACGTTCTAATTTTGTCTTTACTTTATGGTACATCATTATTCCTACCATATTTTCCGGACTATAAGCCGCAGCTTTTGTCACACGTTTTCAACCCTGCAGCTTATACAATGATGCGGCTTATTTATGCATTTCTTTCTAACGGCCCCCAGGGGCGCTCAAGCATAAAAGGTAAGAGTGAGACACGGGGAATATATGTGTCGAGGAAGACGCAAGTTTAATGTAACTCAACACGTCTCAGTGCACAGGAAGATGAAGATGAAGACGGCTCTCAGTGACTTTTACCAGCCCTGTTAGTGCTGTGCTACCGTGTTGCTGCTGTGTTACTGCCGCGTCACAGGCACTGTTTGGAAAGAAAAGCTAAGGTATATTATTAAAACTTTGAAAACTCTTTCTGTGTACCGTCTGTATGTAGGCACATGCGGCTTATAGACAGGTGCAGCTTATGCATGTATAAAATGTTTTTTCCTTTAAAAATGTACTGGGTGCGGCTTATAATCAGGTGCACTCTATAGTCCGGAAATTACGGTAATTTATTTTGTTTGTTTTCATTATTTTTTAATCTTTTGTGTGAACCTACATGCCTAAAATCGTGCTTTACCTGAATTTCTCCACTGTGTGACATAATAATGTCTATTCTATTCTATAATGAGTAAATAAAATGTCCACTGTAAAATTACATAAATCTCCGAGGTCACATCCCATTCTAAATATTCTCTACGGTTCAGCCTCTCTCCTCTTACTAAGCATCTTTTGATTGTAAACAAAGCCAATTCATGTCTCAGTTATCCATAAACAACAAAGATGAGCAACATCTGGTCTACACCTGAAGTTTTAGCAGGTATGAAAATCAAGCTGTAGATACCTTTTAGCTGGAAATAGCAGGGATAAATAATTGATGAGGAGGATCGAACTCCCTGAGGTAGTTTGCTGTCAACGCAGCATCATCACTGTGTTAGAAAAGCTGATCTGATCTCAGTCGGTTGAAGGCTTTATCGCCATTGTTGTTGGAAGGTTTCATGCAGCCATTTTTTTTTTTTAGCAATCTGCAAATCCACCACGGTGTCATAACTCCAGGGACAGTTTAGAGGTTTCTACACATTTTAACAATCTGACAGAGCAGTATCTCAAACCATTAATTTTATTGTTCTCATTATTGCCATGTGATAGATACACCAACCAACCAGTTTAAGGTTGGGATTTACTAGACCACTTTCCCCTTTATCTGCTTGATCTGGTGATCAGCCGCTCAAAACTATAACATTTTAAGTTTTCCCTTCTTTTTCAAAGCATATGACCTGAAAACTCATCAGTCCATCATGTTTATTGACCCATGTTTTTGGAGTTTAGAAGAAATACAATAAACGTTACCGACATAATGTATTATTTGCTCTCTCTCTATCAACAAGCAGCAGACTTTATTATTTTAAGGTTAATATTTATTAATAAAAAAACAACAAACATTAATAGCATCACAGTGTATCCATGAGATATGAGTCTATATCTCGTGGATGGACAAAGGCATACACACACCTGAAAGCAATTTAAAGTCATGTTTTAGATTTTAGACAGTTCAAGAATTGATGGGAAGAACATGCAACTTCCTCCAGAAAGATCTCAAGCTGGGATTTGAACCCAGAACCTTCTCGCAGAAAGTCAACAGTGCCAACAACTACCAACATGTAGCTTCCCTCTAATGGAAACATCCATTCCTCTCGCTGTGAACCAGACATCTGAGCAAAGGCCTTTTGGTGAAAGTGGAGGCCACTATAAACATTTGGCTCAAAAGACATTGCAAAAACATTGCATGTCTTACCAAGTAGCTTTGGTTTAATTTGTAGTGCGAGTATCTTACTAAGCTTGAAGTAAGACAAAATATAACTTACAAGTAACTTTTCAGCAAGACGTAGGATTTTAAGTTAAGTATTCCTTAAGTTAAGAGTTCCACTGGAAGATTATATTAAGAGATTTTCTTCATGCCAAAGAAACTAAGATGTTTTCATCATATTAAGGAATTATTGACAAAAAACAAGCTCCAATACATTGCAGAAAAGTTACTTGTAAGTTTGTTTTGTTTTCTTTTAAATATACTAAGCTACTTGCATTTTTGCAGTGTGTGACCAAATCTTGTTGCATCACTGGAAAAGAAGCAACGAAAAGCCAAAGTTGAACTGAACAGGTCACTGCAGGAGCATCCGGAGATGCTCCCACATGCTGTGAAGTGGCTCATATCTTCAGGCCTGAGTGAAAAGTGCTCCAAGCTTCATACGGCAGTGGCAGCACAGTCTATTTCAGGCCTGCTGTCACTGCGCGAGCCTGCACCGTGCGTGTGTGTGTCACACCGCCCTTGGACACAAGCTTGAGGAATGTGTTGAGAGCAAGACAAAACACCAGGTTGCCACAGCAACCAGCGAAGGCCACGGGAACAGATGGGATGGGTGGGTGCGGTGCTAACAGAAGATGAGGTGAGAGCGAGCGCCAAAGGTAGCAATCAGTGCCATCCTGAAAAACTAAAAAAAGATTTTTTAATATAAGGAAAGGTGTGTTTATGCACACACACACACACACACACACACACACACACACACACACACACACACACACACACACACACACACACACACACTCCTGCTGCTTTATGGGAGTCTGTGTGTCTGGTCCCTTGGTGGGGAAGTGAGGTGTAGACTGTAGTTTACACAAAGCTCACTGTGTCCTTCTGTCTGTCTAATGTCCACTGTCTCCTAAAATGCTTCTACTTTTAGATCATCTGCCTTCATTTCACCACATCATGGATCTCTGCATTTCTCTAGCCGTGTTTCCATTGACCAGGACTTAATGGAAACACGGCAATTTAAAAAAAGCAAAACTTGTTTTTCAATAAAAAGTAAGGATGAAATGTTTTTTTTGTTTTGTGTGTGTGTGATTTTATTTTTCAAAATTGCAACAAAAACACTTTTATGCATCATGCGAGTCACATGAACAGCCGAATGTTACTTCTGGCAGAAAGACAGAAAGTGGGTAGAGGATGAAGGCACAGCAAGTTTTAAAGATGTATTGAATGAACAAACTTATTTACATGTGACTTTAATTGTGTCTCTTATTTAGTGAAAACACCACGATTGCAATCAATTTTCCGACATTGGAGAACTGGCAAAGTTTTTTTCTTTCTGCATGAAAAAGATTCAGACCAGCGGTCTCAAGCTACATTCTGATGAACCAAATTATTTATTTTTTAGTCCGAATCAGAGTTCAATTAGCATTCACACCTCCCCAAATGAACCGGACTTTCTGGATAAAAGGACAGGAGTTCGACTAAAGCGGACTAAACAGGGCTGGTCTGCACCCTTCAAGGTTTCAGGAGCAAGGCCTTCAGGCGGTGGAAATGGAAAAAAATGAAGCCCCCGTGGAGAAAATTTTATAGTGTTCACCTTCCGATACTCGACATCGGGGACTGACTTATTTTTACATCCCACCAAATGAAATGATGCAACAAAAAAAATCAAAGTAACCGTCTTCCTTAGTCAGAGGTCGATTCTTGTAACCGTTTAGAGTATTTCTCTGCAGTTTACAATCCAATATTTTCAAATGTCAGGATCTAACAACATAATGCAGTGCCACACACACACAATTGCATACACACACACACACACACACACACACACCAGAAAGCAGTCCATTAGGTTTAAAGCTGATGCCGTCACCTCTAACAGGAAACGCAATGCCGATGTGTACAAAACACTCCAACACACACACGGATATATTATCTTAATCAATAGGTGTACTGTTATTTCATCTCAGCAGTGAACATCAATAGCTTGGCTGTGAGTAAAAATATTCTGTGCCTTTGAAAGAGGTTAAAGCCAGTAGCAGAGTGTTCATTGTGTGAAACGTAGCTGCAGAAGGAGAACCAAAATGCAGAACCAACCATGACAGTAATGTGCAATCAGCAGGTTAATGATTTATTGTGCAAAAATAAAAAAAATAAAAAAAAACTATTCAGAGGGTTGTGGCAGACAGCAGAACAGGAACTCAGGACAATGATCTAGCAGTGACTGGAAATGAACTGAGGAACAAACATTCATTCACTCAGAATTGTTTGTTTTGAAATGTTTTTGACTCATTTCAGTTTAGTGTAAGTAGTTCACTGCAGGTTTTATGGAGCTGTTCAAAATTATTCACACCTCTGGCAGGTAAAACATGCCATTTTTAATAAAATGTGGATAAAAGCAGTTTTTTTCTTGTTGATGCTCCTATTAGATAGTTTTATATTTGATTTCTGTCTCTTCTGCAATGAGACACAAACTTCTTAGATCAATAAAATCTGACTCTAAATTTAAATCTGACAGAAGTATAACTCATTTTGGGATTAAATGTAGATAAATTTACAAATAAAAAAAATGAGAGCTGAATACATGATGTAAATTTGTCTCTGAATCCAGATTGCTCCCAAATGAAAGAATAATTTTCCTTTATTCGTTTGCCTAATGCTGGCAATTGAAATACTGTTTTGTGTGTATTTGAAGTCAAAATCAAAACTGAAAGATAAATTTGCTTAATTGTAAAGTTATGACATTATCTGTTGAACAGCCTGTGTGAAAACTTTCCCACAAAATTGTGCCCTGGCCATTTAAATGGAGCAAACTCAAAGTTTATTTCCTACAGCCTTAGAGTTTACAGATTGTTTATGAGTGTTTTAGCACCAAAGTCGCAGCAAAACATAGCTAAGATGTTGGATATAACTAAGCGCTTTGTCAGGGTTTGTCCCTGCGTTGTTAATTAACCTTTACCCCATTGCTCCAAATTCAGACAGAACTGGTGTTATTCTTTGGATTAGACACATAATCCCCAATTAGCGTATTACATATTGAACTTGCCTGCTGTGGGGATTTAGCAAAGGCAGAAGCCAGACTAACGTAGCCTGACTAGATGGAATCCTGAATGACATAGTTGGCTGGCAGCCTTTTCTATTAGCCTTTACATCTGGAACATACATCAAATATCAGAAGAAATGGCTTGAGTATATATTGTAAGATTTAGTCTCTGTGATATATTGCACCCAGTTTGATGAGTATAAACAGAAAGCTGGACTTGTTTTTGGACTTTAACCAACAATTTGCTGCTATACAGACAAAGAGCAGGAAAGAAAACATGATGAACCTCACAAGGTGAGCATTAACCTGACCCTGCTGAACACCTTGAGTCATGTGATGTCTGTCCCGTCTTCTGATTGATCATTAATGTTGCAGCTCCATCCCTGCAGTTTTATGGAGGTTTAACATTAACAAACCCCTCCAGCACCAGTTGATGATCAAGTCATTACATACAAGGATGAGTTAATATGTGCATTAGTTATAGTGTTCTCCAACACTGACCATGACCATTAAATCTGCAGAGACGTAATAAGAGGCCAAAGAGAAGCGGGCGTAGAGGAGTGTGCTGCTCTCATACAAGAGCTGGACTCAAGGTGGCTGACAGACAGGAAGTGTGTTTCTGTGTCAGGAACCAGAGGCAAAGCTCAGTGGGTCAAATTCATCCTAAATCCAAAACTTTATCCAGATGAACAGAAACAAAACTGAAGTTTTTATCTTTAGATCCAAAGAGGAAAGAAAGATCTAGAGTCAGCACAGCTTCAGTTATTACAGAAACTGGAGATCAAACAGAAATGGTGGTGTAGTGATGAACTCTGACCTCAACCTTCAGAGCCACATACAGACAATTACAAAGTTGGTCTTCTGTCACCTGAAGAACGTTTTTAGGATTAGAGAAATAGTGTGCCAGCAAGATCTACAGAAACTCATCCAATATGTTTATCTTTAGATCCATTTATTACTGCAACAGCGTCTTCACAGGTCTGCCTAAAAAAATCAATCCTCCAGCTGCAGCTGATCCAGAAGCTGCTGCTGACGTTCTGACTAAATCCATTAAGATAGAGCACATCACCCCAGTTCTAAAGTCCTTCACTGAGAGAATAGATTTTAAAATACTGTTGTTAGTTTATAAATGGCTTAGCAGTAAAAAAAAAATAACATTAAAGAGCTGCTGCTGTTGTATCAACCTTCCTGACCTCTCAGGTCTTCTGGTTCTGGTTCTGCTCTGCATCCCCAGAACCAGAACCAAACATGGAGAAGCAGCATTCAGCTTCTATGGACCACACGTCTGGAACAAACTTCCAGAAAACTGCAAAACAGCTGAAAAACTGAGTTCCTTTAAATAAAAGCTAAAAACCCACCTGTTTAGAGCTGCCTTTAAGTAGTGAAACACATATTTCATGTGTTTCATGTATCATCATGTGATGATACATGATCATCATCAAACTTATTGTTTGTTTCACAATTGATGACTGTATGATGTTTTTATGATGTAAAGCATGTTGACTGTCTTATTGCTGAAATGAATATAATTAAACTGGACTTGGTTGTGACTGTGAAGCACTTGAGTTTGCAGTTCAAGTCCGGCCAACATATTTGGGAAGTGGTGCGTATATTTTGCAGCTCATGAGCGGCGGATCTGTTTTGCAAAGCATTTCTCTGACCTTGCGCTCTTTGTCTCCGTACTCCAGGCCCAGCGTATCCATGGCGCGGACGATGGCAGCCAGAGATTGGATGGTGTTGCTGTAAACGACAGGCTTGTACTGCTTTACGTCATCACCAGAAAAACCGTCCTCATGGATGATCCTGGACAGAAACACACAAGAAAGTCAGTTTTTATTTTAGGTTTTTTTCTTTTAGATGAGAGATAAATTGGTGGAAGACTATAACAAAAAGACAAAGAAAAACACAGACACTGGGGCATAAGGAGGGTTTATCACCAATGGGCTTAGCTGACATTTAGACACACAGTGCGTCCTGCTGTTTCAAATGCCATGATGTCTTTCACTGCAGTGAGCACACGGACAGAACGGCGGCCCGGTTAGCCAGGCAGACAGATGATCAAACAAAGTCAAACACAGCGAGCGATGATGGTGAGATGGGCAGCAGAGAACAAAACACAGGTCACCAGGAAGCTTCCGCCCCGATGCAAAGAGACAGAAGCAGGTTGGACGAACGCTGTGAGGCAAGTAAGAGGGACAGCGTCCCCACACATGAGGACGTAAGGAAGAGACAACCAAATGCATTTCTCCATCTCTATCAGACTGACGGGGTTGGTCTTCACTTGTCCCAATCTTTAAATGTGCTTCACTATAGGCCTTTTATTCCTGCAGAAATCAGCAGGTAGGTAACCTAGCCAATGGAAGCTAACCAATATACGACCGGTGATCGTAACTTTGAAGTCCTCATCAGTGGGCGTCACGCTGCATCAGCACCCATTACACTGTGCATGTCACCTACAGAAAGCAAGCCAGAATCGACCAAACAGCGATCACCTCTCTTTGCCTGGTGCAGGTTTGGTTGTCTGCAGATGTCAGAGGTTTTATTTTTAGTTCAGCGTCTCTGTACATCACACAGCCTCCGTTCAGCTTGATACACTTTTAATTTCAGATAGCTACCTGCTTCATCTTCATTTTTCCAGTAAGAGTGACCAAAAAGGGAATATTACTACTCATTTGTCCTTTGCACACTAAACATGTTTTATTTTAATGAAGATTTACAGTTTTAGACAACACATATCTCATTGAAAGCTGTCCGTACAGTAAGTAAAACTGCTTTAATGTTCCTTGTAAATAATGTGTAGCGACTGAAGTTTGGGAGATTTTTTCTCGCCATTTATCATAATTCATCTGAATGTGACACCTCTGGGTCAGTAATGGGTCACTAATGCCAATTTGGTAGCATAACGTATTTCTAATGCTAAAACAACATGATTACTACAGGTAACTATGGCAACCGGTAACAGTTTAAAGGCCGGCTGGCTCTTTCTGCAATCAAGCTGCGCGCACATCCGCCATGTTTACAAACAAATTATCCCTTCAGGTTGTTCACGTTTTCCTATAATAGATGCCACAAAATTATATTTTATTCGGATATTATGGGCAGTCTGACACAAAGTAGAGACACAAATAAAAATCTAAAAAACAGAATTTGTTCAATTGAATTAAAAAATATATTATGTATCCCAAAGGGAAATGAAGTGTCATAACTCATATCATCCACTCATCTTTAGTCGTTGTGGATGGTAACGCTGTGGGCAGGAATAATATCCAAAAGCAGTCTGTTTTGCAGTGAATCTGAAGAGGCCTCTGACTGAAGACAGTCTGATGCCAGTAGCTCTATATCCAGGCAGCAGAGATGATATTACACAGTAACACATGAATCTTTAGTTTCCTTCTCAGGGTATGAAAGGGTTACCTCTGCAGAAGCATCATGCAGACAGTTGGAAGCATGCAGTGTGCAGTGACGGGGTTAACATTGTCCCATTATGCTGTCCTCTGGCAGCATAATGTTTCAGATCAATCAGACATCCCTGCCTCAGAATTACATCACAGCTTCAGACCACCAGCTCTGTTCCTCTGAAGTTTTCTCCTATATATAATGTTCACAGCTGCCTCCACTAGCAGAATTACACGTAAAACCTCAGAGTGCATGCATGATTAAAAGGCGCCATGATAACTGCGTCTCTCGGTCTCCCTAGGTGCTCCTACTCATGTCTCCCCATGTCTTAATGACTTGCCAACCAGCCACTTAATCTAAAACTTTGCCTCCCATCTTTCCTTGCAGAGGGGAGGTGAAACAAGGACAAACTCCTAATTGGATGTTGCAGTCTCAGAGGTAATGGTATGTTAAGCTGAAAATGCCAAGAGTCTCTGGTGTCAGATGAAAAAGAAGCTAACAAAATTTTAAAATACAGACATTCTACTGTTGATAAAGTATACGATCGAGTCATCTTAACATTCAAGGATGACAAATACTCAACTGCATGGTGGTGGCAGGCTGGTGATTTGTTCTTATTTTGCATTCTCCAGACAAACGTAAAGCCAACTATCTGCCAGCTGAGGTTCGACCCAAACTGGGTCATGAACAGGACGATGATCCCAAACACTGCAAATAATCTCCATACCCAGTGGAGATTATTTGGGACGCAGAAATGAATATCTGCAAATAGCATTGCAACCAGTGATTTTAATTTTAATTGGCACAGTCTTCAGATTTTTCATTTTAGCCTTTTTATATATGTTAGAAATGCATTAAAAGATGCAACTAAACAAATGTTTCATTTCCTTTTTTAAATAAAAATAATTATATTTTATTGGCTAAAATGCAATAACAGCATTCATCAATAAACACTTGATCATTTGTAGAAAAGTATGCATCTGCAGCTAAAAAATACTTCTAACAACGCTTCTATGCTCAACCCTTTCTGCAGTTTAGGGCTGATTTTTTTGATTACTAATTAATCATTTGACAGCAAAAGGCACTTAATTTTCTTTAAGAATTTGAACCAGATGAAGCTAAAAGTGCAATTTGCAGAGTTCTGGGTAGAAAATATTTACAAACAAATATTGTTTTGTTATCTTAAATGCACAATGTATGTATTTCTTCTACAATTTTGGCTTAATTACAGCTCTTACATTCTTTCAGCAATTTATTTGAGTCTATACACTAAATTAGTTGACTATTATTTCAATAATAACTTTATCATAATGAATTTGATCAATCATTTCAAGCATCAGTGAAGACACCAAACAGCTCAGTTCTGAATGAAAGGGATCTTTCACAGTGACGGTACAATCAAGGGATTTTTTTCCATGCAGTGTTGAACTGCAGAGACTCGAAGTCAAACGGTAAATGGTAAATCATGTCACCTTGATCAGCTCAGAATAAAGCCACGTCACACCAGGTGAAAAAAGACCTGAACAATGATTTAATATTAATATTAACGAAGGTGTTACTGACCCGCTTAATGTCTGGGTGTACGTGTGTGTGTGTGGGTGTGTGTGTTTCAAGCTGGCATGCTGACGTGAGCTTTCATGCACAAGGACCTTTTTCTCATTACCAACTCTCAGCGCCCTTCTGTCAGCAAAGGAACTGGCCTGTCTGTGCGTGCGTGTGTGTGTGTGTGTGTGTGTGTGTGTGTGCGTGCGTGGGTGTGTGTGTGGGTGCGTGTGTGTGTGTGTGTGTATTTTTTTGTAATTTGGCACAATCTGCATGGTGACCTGAAACATAGTTTAGCTTCACACTGAGTCAGACAGATGGATGGAGAGACAGACATATGGGTAATTTACTCACTACATTATTCCATGATATTATTACTCGGCTGCCATTTTGGGGGCTGAATAGCAGGTGTTTGGCTGAATGGAAACTGCCAGTCTGTGATCCATAATCACATTTAATAACTACTAGTTATGGTGCTCAACTCTTCCAAATCTACTTTTGGTCTACTTTAAAATGACAAACTCGTCAAATTTCTAATAATGAGATTGGAAGTACGCTGCTGTTATCTGTGGCCATTAGCATCAATTTCTAATGTTAACTCCTCAGCTACTGCAGCTCCAGAATTGACCAAAGAATGAAAATTATCCAACAGTTTAACACAGCAAAATTAGGAGGAAAGTAAAGCAAAATTGTTAATAAAGCATGTCAGGTTTTGATGCTAATCTGGCTTGATTTTTTTTTGTCCTATTGGAAAATAAGTTCTTAAACCTGCCTATTGAAAGCCATATTGTTTTTGTTTGCTTGTGCAGATTAGTCAGTTTGACTGAAGTGATCTTCTTTAAAATGATCTTTAAACTTTGGAGAAACAAATGCGCTGCTGAATTGACTGCTTTGCAAATGCCAGCCAATAGCCTGTCAAGTAGCATTTTGAATAGGCATTCCAGTTTCCCAAGATGTATCTTATTTTGAATATTTTAGATATCCTCTACAAAAAAATCCACAAATAGGTGGATATTTGTGAGTTACATTCAGCAGAACAATAAATGAACACTGAACCACAAATAGGTTGGGGTCCACTGCAAGTATGAGGAGCTTGCTAGAAAGTAGGTTTTTGACATGTATTGCCCCTATCTGGACTTCAATGAGACAGAAGGGTTGAAATGACCAGTATGGATGTTTCTGAAATCTCTGCTTTACTGTGGAAATTGTGGTCCAAAAGTGAGGTCCACCTTACAAGCACACAGACTAAATATTTCAATATTTATACAGGTGCTCACATCACCTACTAAGCGAGGGGTCAGGGAAGCTAGAGCAGTGCACCAGCGGCCCCCCGTGTTTATTGTGTTAAGAAATGGTAAAAGCTACAAAAGTTGAACAAGCAGGCATCATAATTTGGAAATACTAAGTGTGTCAGGTCAATGGGCAGGTGCAGGGATGGTGCAATTGGTGCGCACCCCTCACATCCAGTTTGATGCATCGACTATAAACCTGGCTTAATCTGTTCACTGTTACTGGTGAAAAAGAAACACCAAACAACACTTGTCCTGGTGGTGGGGAGAGCAAGCAAAGCCTGATGGCCTGTCAGGCTTATGATACACTGAGGGAAACCCTGTTTATAGGAGGACTTGACAAGACAAGGGTTTTTACTTTCAATATATTATTTGGTCATTCTTCTGAGTGAAACTGTACAGATGTATGTAAATATGGAGTAATAGACCCAAAGATACATGAAAAGACAAAGTGCATGAAGCTCTCTGCTCTCCACCTCTCATTATCCTCCACACTCATATTTTTATCTTCACACCTACTCAAGAGAACACACACAAACACAGAGCTCACACACCACCCTGTGCAATTAGGTCTTTATCTCAAACCCTGCTAGCTCAGCACTGTTTGTCCTGACAAACACACACACGCACACACACACTTGCACAAAAACCCGTGATTGGTTCTTTTATCTCTAAGCTGTGCTTTCGCTCACTCCATGCTGTATGTTGACAGCGCCCTTGTTCATGACAAAGTGCACGCTGACCGATGGCTGTCAACGCTGCAAGGTCCGATTTACTTGCGTAACAACCAGGTGTGTGTTTGTTGAAGAGAACGTTAGCGCAGGTGCAAAGAGTGAAATAAAGAGTTGGTGTAAGATGTGATGTGTGATAACGAGCTTAAAAAAGCATGAAATAAGATGGAGCTAATCAGAAAGAAGAGGTCTATTTATAGCCGAGGGCATCAGCGATGCGGCCCCCACCTCCACACTGACTAACCCACACAAACAGCAGCACAAGCATCAGCTGCTGTCATTTGGCTCCATTCTCGTCTTCTCACCTTCAGGTCAAGCAGCAACATCCTGCACACACACATGTTTGTGTCCCTATCTATGGTTGTTTTAGCTCCAGAAACATCTAACTGTCTGCCTTCCTGAGCCACGCGTCAGCAGGTCTCCAACAACGGTCGACATTTTCGGTTTAGAAATTACTTAGTAGATGTTAGTGCTCTGCATATCTGTCATCTGAAAGGTGTGAAATATGAAGACAGGAAAACCACAGAGTCTTCCTGTTCAAGCCTTTCCTACACCAGCTTGCTGTCCAGTTCAAGTTCCTGGTTCAAAGTACACCTTCAAAGAGTCTTAATGAAGTTATCCATGGAGATCTGATTGTAATAAAACAGAAAGTTGTAAATGATATGGAGTTGCATTTGATTGTGAAGTGGGAGCAAAATGAAATGACAGGTTTTGAAAATTTGTATGTATGCAACGCATTTATTGCCAATTCCTTCACTGCTTCTCTTTTCCTGTTAAAGAAAAGGTCCTGTTGATGCCAGTATCATGCATCACTGTGTTGTCTCATCTATCCAAAGCAACTTCCTTCCTGTTTTCCATTATTGCCTACATTCCTCGTATCAAACTACAAGAAAAATTTAAGACATTCCTTCAACAAAGCCTTTGTTTTTTCCACTAACAGTCCTGTTGACAGATTCTGCACTTCCTCCTGAGTCTGACACCTCCGACCAAAGACAGAAGCCTGATATGGAAACATGTCAGGTATGCCTTTATATCCAAAAAATGTGTCTAATTAAAGAAACTAAAGACGACTTCCTCTTGAATTACTGCAGACCTTTCGCCTGCTTTCTTACCCAGCCTGTCAGTTCAGATGGACCTTCATGTCTCGGTAGGTCTGCAGTTGTCCATTCTCTACATGTTCACATTATGGATTGAATAAAGTTCTGGTGTTGAATGCTTTAGATATTGTTTTATGGTTTGCACACAAACTGGAGTTCAGACATGAGTTAGAAAATGCCACATAGGCTCTGAGAGTCATCAACAATCTCAGGAAGGAAATTAGATAATTCACATAAAGTTCACAAATTCTTAGAAGGAAATTTGAGGAGGTGGACTTCTGTCAAGGTTTAGCTTATGAGGAACTCCCCTGCTTTTAGATGAGGTTTAAGTCAAATAAATGTTGTGGATTATAGATAGGGATTCTGTTCCTTAAAGGGATGACAGTTAAAGTTTAAGGTTGTTCTCCCTCTTCACAATGTGATGAGCCATATTTCTGTCTTTCAGATAAGGTGGGAGTGGCAAGTTCTCAGTCCATTTGGACCCGGTTGCTCTCTCTTGTCCCACACAGGAGTTTGGTTTCGCTACCTAATCATTCCGTTCCTGGTGCCCATTTCTAGTCAACGGACTCCTTTAAAAATTCACCAATCCATCCCAGGAAAACAGAAAAACAACACACACACAGACCGAAGGGAAATTTACGCAGACCTTACAACACTTCCACTTTCGCTCTTTCATAATACATTTGTCCTACACCACTGCTTCACTCAAGATCACAAACTTTATTGTTTCAGTTGATCTGTTTCACAGTGAAACTTGAGTTAACCTTTAACTCCAGGCTGCAACCCGCCTGATGACTCATCAAGGTGACCGTGTGGCCTGGAAAGAGAACTTTACATAGGAATAATAAAACTGGCTGCTTCAGATGGTGGGGCAGGATAAGGTCGGGAACACCTGCTGTGGAGTAAATATATCCGTTTGATAAAGCACTTCATTGCTAAAATATCTGATTGCTCCAGCTCTAGATTTAACAGTGGGATGAAGAGTCAGAGTAGTAGAGCTTGAGAACACTTCAGACGAAAAACACTTTAATCCAAAATAAATTGGGTTGGAGGTTAAGAGCTGAGACTGACTGAAAAAACAGCAAGGGGAGGAATTACTTCTAAAATTACACTTTTAATTTGCTACAAAAATCTAAAAACATTTAATAAAGCCTTTATTAATTTGCCTTATTGCTGATTTGATAAGACTAGCAACAACCAGCTGAGTAACATGCGCAGCAGCAGTTTAAAGTTTTGGCACAGTGTCGCACAACTGCTTAAAAATAAAAACCATAGACATGCAGTCAAAACTAAGGATAAAACAGGAAAGGTTCCTGCTTCCAGTTTGGAAGTTTTTCAGATATTTAAAACAAAAAAACTAATCATTAATTATTGATATCAATTAACATGTAACCCTTAAGTTGTGATACGTTTTTCAGCAATACTCTCCAGCCCTTTTAACACTTTTAACTATGTTAACTGTGTTAAAAGTGTTCCATTTACAGCTGATCCAGTTCAAACTGTATATCGCCATCATTCTCAATAATTGACTCTAATATTAAAATCTGACACAAAGCTCAGATTTTTATGCAGCAACAGATAAAAAGCATTTATATGTCTGTAAAACTGTACAAATGTAAAGAATAAGTCGGTGTGTAGGTAACAGTTTTGTTCACCTCTCACATGCTTTAACCTAAATATGGCCGCCGCATGTCGTATGTAGCGAGGCTAGAGTTCCCCATGCGCCAGCGCACACCGGAGTCTCATATCTTGCGGCTCTGACAGGGAGGAGTCCTCTGGCTCCAGCTTTGGTCATCTGCTGATGAAGAGCCCCTCTGCCAGGGGAGCCAATCTGCTGCGGCTGCTTCAGCAGGGCTGTTAGAAGCTGCACATGCTTGCATGTAAAGCCAGGCAGACAGCAGAGCAGAATAATTACAGCTCAGGATTACATCTAGGGAGACCTCATTAAATCCGTCTGCCATCATCTCTCTGTTCCTTTGTCACCTGGTATCTCTATCTGCCTCTCTCCTCTGCCAACTCGCCTTTCATCCTTCCATCATGCATCCTCCTCTTCCTCTCTGTGAAGATTTCAACACTGCACTCTGTTTCCCTCTGTGTCAGTTCCCTTTCCTCGCAGTACTATTGTCTTTCAACCTTTCCAACTCCGCTGTCCTAATTATTTCCACTTTTTTAACTCCTCTCCTCCTGCTCCACTTCATTTTTCATCCTTGAAGAAGAAGGGGAGGAAGATATGATGATCTGAGCTGGTGGAGGATTGGAAAATGTTGACATGAATCTTCTATAAGCTCTTCATGATCTTAATGTTTACCATCCTAGTATTAAAGAATTTATATAGTTAGCTAAAAGTAAAGTTACTGTTAAAACTGTAATTAGACACGGTGGTTATTTTAAAAAATATGCTTTTCTATCATCCATCAAAGGCAACGTCTTGACAGAAAAGCAAAAAATCTTACCAAGTATTTTTTTGTGTAGTTTCTATTACAAATGTTTTAATATAATTGAATTTAGACAAAATAAGCTTGCAAGTAACTTTTCAGCAAGATAAAGGAGATTCCTTTAAGTCAGTTATTTCACTTGTAACAATGTTACAAGTAAAATAATCTGCCAGTGGAACTATTACTTCTTTTTAATCAATATTAAGGAACTGCTGAACAAGTTCCTATATCTTGCTGAAAAGTTACTTATAAGTTAGTTTTGTCTTATTTTAAGTGTCCTAAGATATTTGCACTAGAAACTAGAGAATACATGGAAAGATTCTGTGTTTCAACAGAATCCAGTGAAAGTAAGTCAGGGATATTTATACCACTGAAGAAGACCAAGAATAACGTGTGGCTGAACTTAAAAGAGTTTCTGTCCTCACTATGTGCAGAGAGAAACTACACTAACTTATCAAACTGCTGATGTATCTATAGTTTGTACTTCGATGCATATTTTTATGGTCTTATATATCTTTGTGTGAACCTACTTGCTTTGGTTGCCTGTCACTTTGCTGCTGTTGCACCAGAATTTCCCCAATGTAGGATAATAAATGAATTTCGATTCTTTTCTTTTTTCAACAATAGGGTTTGTAGAGAGTATTGTACTAAACAAAAAAATGACCTTTAATTCTAAGCATTTTTTAGAAGATAACAGTCAAGTTCTCTCCTCCCAACAGGCATCAAGAATCTCCTCTGAGACTCTTTCTCCAACTCTTCCTTCAGGCAAATCAGAAAAGGTGAGTCAATCGATTGTAAACATTTATGAAACTGTCTTGTTTCAAACGTTTTTCTTCTAAAGAAGGTATCTGCTTAATGTCACTGAAAAAGAATCAGAGAAAACACAGGTTGAAACTTGCTGAAAATGGTGCAAAAAGTGGGTATGGACTGAACTCCGAACACCGCACAGCATTCTGGGGGATGTAGGCAGAGGAAAGACTTTAGCTACTCAAACACTTACAGCCAACTACGCAAGGTTGGTGGTGGTATCAATTAACTCAGTGGCTCTTTGGTAACCTAGCAACTCACTCACTCGTTGGTTACCTAGCAACAACCTGTTGACTAACTTGTGCAGCAGCAGTTCTGGTTTCTTCACCATGACTCAAATGCTTAAAATTAAAAAACAACATTGTGGAGTGAAAGGAGAAAATGAGTACAACAGGTGAAGAGAAAACTGGATAAAACAGAAAAGGCCATGTCATGAAGTCAGGCAGGAATTCAGATATTTAAAACCAAATGTAATCAATAATTATTAATGCTAACTGATATCAAATCCTATTTTAATATCAGCCCTAATTTTAGATATGCTGTATGAAAAAATCTGCAAATAGGTGACTTTTTCTTTAATGGTAAAAAAAAAAAAAAAATCCAGGATTGTGGGCTGCAGACCAACGCATGGACCTGGAGAACATGCAAACTACACAGAATATCCCGGATGATACTGAAGTCCAGGATGTTCTTTCTGTGAAGTAACAGTGTTAAAAACTGTTCCACCGTTTAGTGTGGCAGTGTTAATATATTTACAATGAAAAAACTTAAAATAAGTAAATTATTAGTATGTGCTGAATGAATGTGACCTCATTTTGCCAGCTTTTGTTCTGCTTTCTACAGCCTTTAAGAAAACATTTCTCCTAAACTCTTGCTGTACCCTAAACATCCAAGATACCAACAAATCTTACTTTATCTGCGTCTTTTTTCTGTTTCTCTTCCAAGGCAGCAGAGATCAGACTTAAAGGAGACTCTGTCCTATTATGTGTTCACTCAAATTCCCTATCAGAGCAGGTTAGGGGGATTTGCTTTGCGCAAATCAAATCCCGACTTTATTCACACAGCGTGATCTGATAAAATCAGGCAAAAACAAAGGCTGGGTATGTGCAGAAATTCAGAGCACTTTTACATGTATATTAAAAATGAATTAGCAGCAGGAGCCTTTCTAATAAATCATAAAAACCAAGCTATGCTGGAGTCTGCATACTGAATGCAAAGAAAGGGAAGGGAAGTGTCTGCAGCAAATTCAGTTTATCTGCCAGCTGCACACTGCATAGTTTGATTTTATCTCAAATATTCAATTCTAACTGTGCTTTTTAATATCCCTCTAACAGTTTTTGCATCAAATGCTCCACACAGATCCTATTATTTCTGAAGTCCTGAAAACAAACAAATGTCCTGCAGTTTCTGCTGGCAGAACGTTACAAAGAAACACGCTGCGTAAATATGTCAGCCAAGAAAAATCCGGTCGAACTGAAAGGAGAAAACCCTCTGGAGGTTTTTACTGAGTGATTACCAAACAGTGAGGGTGACATAAAGGAACACTTCTGCATTTCTAATAGTCAGTAGAGTTACAGGAAGTGGTTGTTCCAGGAAATGTTGATATGATCAGCATTACAGCCGGCATCATGTGCTTTGTTGGAGGTGCTTTGAATGATTCGAAGATCGGCTATCCAGATGGGGAGTGATTGGGGTAATGAGACGGAGAGAGGGGGAAAACAGGGACACAGCTTTAATTAGATCACCTCAGATATAATGTCAAAATGGAATTATTCACATTTCCTGTCCTCTCATGATTCAATATTAATAAATTACTTGGAAGGAAATGAGCAGAAACCAGTTTTTAGACACGACATTCCAGCGATCGCTTTAGAATCACTATAAAACAAGAAATCTATTAAAATTATTCCCCGTCTTTTGTTTTGATTCTTAGGAAACCTCTAATCAGAATGAATCTGATCTTCTTAATAAAGGCAAACCCTGGTCTTCTAAAGCTGCTATGCCCAACCTGCAGTAAACCTTGCAATGGTTCCTGCACAGGCTTTTATTTTCCAAAACCAGAGGAAAAATTCTCAAGAGAAAGGTTTTAATTGCTTTAACCAACCCAGGCTCATAAAAACTCACTGAATCACCCATTTACACCACAAAACACAAAGTCTCACCAAGTATTCATTTCTAGTTTCTGGTGCAAATATTTAAGACAAAACTAACTTACAAGATATAGGAGTGTATTTTAAGTCAATAATTCCTTCCAATCACAATAAAGGGGAAAATGTCCATCAATCAGGGATTTATCAACACAAAGTATGTCACAACTGTAAAGAGGGGGGAAAATGTGGTTTTCAAATTGTTTTAACATAAAAATCACAAGAGTGTGGTATGCAATTGTGTTGTGCAGTGTAAAATCATTTTTTACTACAATTACAGCTGCAAGTCTTTTTAGATATCTCTACCAGCTTTGCAGATACAGTTTTGTCCGTCCACAGGTGGAGTCAATTAGCAAATTACGTTACTTCTGAAGGCAAACTGGATTTTAATTTGGAGCTCTGGGGTGAAGGGGGATTTATCCAAATGCACACCACACTTCTCATGTTTTTATCTAGTAAACATAAAAAAAAAATAAAAAAAAATAGTTTGTGTTGGTCTATCACATAAAATCTTAAAAAAATATATTGATGCTTGTGGTTGTAACAGGACAAAACCTTATATATGTTTGTAAAGGCGTACCATTCCTCAATGGCTTATAACTTTTTATCAATGAGTATAAATTTAAAAGAGAAAAATTCAGAATTTCTGGATTTATGTATACTGGGACAAAAGTTAAGGCAGAGATAAGTACATAAGTAATCCAATAATCCTGTGCAGAATAAATCTGTTTTGATAATCATTAATTATAACAAGACTGGTCATGGTGTTTTTGGAGTTTATTATGCTAAAAAGCTGAAAAAACTCCAAACATAACAAACGTCCGATAAAACGGAAAAACAGGCAATTCATTAAATTAGAATATTATGAAAAAGTCAATTTATTTTAGGAACTCCATCACTAAGTGAAACACATTAAAGGTTAACTGGACAAAGACTGATGTTTATTTCTCTTATTCGTTATCATTTTCCACTTACAGCTAATGAAAATATGACAGTCAAAATTGGCTGTAGTTGTACATACATTTTAGCTAATCGTGTTCGACTGTGGTTCCTAACCTCTGCAAATACCAGGCCATAAAATTTTAAAAAACGAAATCCAGTCTCGGTCATGCATCTGAAGATAAAGTGCCTTTAAGACTTTCTTAAAGTGCACAGTACAGCTTAAATGTACTGGTACTTCTCTTCTGACTGAGGTGTGATCCAAGACTCCCTTCCTGCAGCTACAAACCGAGCCACAGTCACCGTCAGCTGACTTCAGATCAGCTGAGTTGGGTCACAGTAAAAGGATTCCTTTGTCTTTCAGCTCTCTGAACCAACATCAAATCTGCCAAATAGGTCTAACACAAAAATAAACACTCACAGTCACACCAACACATGAACAGAAGCACAGAGAGAAGACGGAACACACACACTCCTAAAAGTGTGTAAAGGCGTACATACACACCAACCTACCACACGTTGGTGCAACAAAGGAGCTTTGTCTTTCATAAGAAGCACTGATTAGAGCACAGACCACACACACACAGGCATCGTGCTGAGCAGATACAAACAGAGCCAGAGATGGTTTGCAGTGAAAACAGACTAAAAAATGAAACAAAGTGGGCAAAGGAACAGTCCACTTGGGACCTGAGCTGCATATTCATGCAAACATAAAAACGTTCTCAGGGGTCTCTGTCCTCTCCGTCAAGCTCACCACAGTAAACTACTAAGTGTATTTTGCCAGTATGAGGAATTAATTACCTATAATCGACGAGTTTTAAAATAACAAGCTTTGGTGTCAATTTACATTGTTTTGTACTTCATTAGTTCAAAGTATTTTGGTTGACAAGAACTACTTTGTATTATTTGGCTATGTATAAACCTGATTGAACAAAAATCACATGTGAGCCTCAGGGCTTTGGTCTCTGGGCACTTTTTATTTATTACAAACCACACCTCTAGAGTCTGATCATAGCTGATTACTAGTCTCTTTTAGAATACTTATACTGACGACACACAACTTTATATTTCTGTATCACCACAAAAAAGAAATCACATGTGGGGCTCCTCAGGGCTCCAGTCTCGAGTCATTCTCTATTCCTTACAAAGACCCCACCTCTCAATTTTCATAATGGCATATTATTGGTCTCTTTTAGAATATTTATACTGATAACAGACAGCTTTATATTACCATATCACCACATGCCCACAGTCCATTACGGTCACTGAGGAAGTGTGTTTGTCATATCAACAAGTGGATGAATCAGAATTTTCTCCAGTCACATGTGGAAAATCATAAAGTAAAAAAAAAAAGGCAACCACATAAGTCTACGGTAAGTCAAAAACATTTGCCAGAGATAAGTTGGGTTTTTTTTTTAAAAAAAATTCAAAACAGGGCAGCCAATCACATCACTACAATACTAAGCAGATTAATAGATACCTTTAGCCAATGATTTACAAGGATAAGGTTGATGGAGTGATTCAGATGAACAGATTGAATTAGTGCCCAACTCTTGCACTCCCTCTGTTTTCTGATTCATCTCTGGAAAAGGAGGCTAATAATTATGGCCGAATCCAGAGTCTGGAGTCCAGGAGCAGAGCGCCCTTTGCTCCCGGTCCTATCAGCCCTCTTTGGCACCTTCTCCAGCTTGATTAATAAGTGAGAACATGTTCTTTCACCCGCCGGCCTCTCTTAGCTCAGAACGTCTCTAGTCCCTCCTTCCCTCCCACCCAACCTCTTTCACAGCCTCTTTCACACTTCCACATCACTTCACCAGAATCCGAAAGAAAGAAAAATCAATTTTTTTCTGTCCTACTCTCCTCCTTTTTACGATCATATCACTCCTCTGTCTTCATCCTTGTATCTGTCACTATTTCAAACTTAGAGGAGAGAATAATACAGCAGAACTTTACTTATTTTAATCCACCTCTGTGCTCTAAACATTTATTTTCTTTCATTAAATTCCCCCTTTCTCTCCCTCCAGCTATATCCGCCCCCTTTGCCACTCAGCATGAAAACCACCACCTTTTTCTCCTCCATGTTCCCCCCTCCTTCCATCGTTTTATTCTCCTGTTCCGAGGCTTAAACCTAATTATCTCCTGCTGTAGGGAGAAAAGCCGCACACACACGGTGGGAACAGCCTGTGGGAAGCGGCGCAGCCGCGAGGGACGGACAGCGTTTGTTCTCCCTTCGGCCGGTCGCCCCCAATCATGTCAGCGAGGCCCAAACACACACGGAGCGAGAAAGACGCAGGAAAAAAAAAGGAAGACAGGGGCTTAATTTGACATCTTTACTTAGATCATAAGGCAAGATGGGACAAAGGTTTGTGGTCTTCACTGCTGAGAAAGTCTAATCAAAATAATTAGATGAATGTACGTCACTGCTGGTTAACTTTATTATTAGGTCAGTTTATTAAGCAGCTGTCTTTAAACAGCCTGGGGAAGAATCAGGCTTCCTCTGAAATAATTCATACCCTGCAAGTAACATCAGTTTTACAAATTCCATCTCAGAAATACTTCAAACTCTAGAACAATTTCCCTCAAAAGTAAAAGTTTGGTGTGTGTATGTGTCTGATATTTTTTAGATGAAAACTGTTATTGTCTGAAACATATTTTACTGTTTCAAGCTGGTGGTGTCTGTGTAATGGTATGGGAGATCAATTATTAATATTATGGATCAATCAAAACCAAAGAAGTTGACAATGTCCATCCTATTAAGTGCTGATCTTTTAATGGCAGGACAATGCACCATGCCACAAAGCAGACATCTCAAAACTTTGATCCTAAAGATAAAAATGAGTCCCTCAGTACCCTCCACAGTCAGATCTCAGTCCAACAGAGAG
The DNA here is from genome assembly GCA_903066825.1 of Alfaro cultratus. Classification (NCBI taxonomy): domain Eukaryota; kingdom Metazoa; phylum Chordata; class Actinopteri; order Cyprinodontiformes; family Poeciliidae; genus Alfaro; species Alfaro cultratus. The sequence goes on along the minus strand of CAEFZX010021237.1, from coordinate 16,458 downwards.
CCTTTGTAATGTAGAGAAAGAGAAAATCCACATATGTGCAGCTGACAAATCTGCAACAACTTTGTCCAAATGAACCAAAACCTTTAGAGGAATGTTCCGCACTCCTTGAATCTTTTTATGGCAAACGAAAGCAGTTCTGAAGGCTAACATGCATTAAAAAGCCAAAACAAGTTTGTAATACTCCAAATTTTGGGGCTTTTCATGCACATTTATTGGATTCCCAACCTCAATAAAACAATGAAAAATAATAATCCTAGTCATTACCTACCATCGGCTACAAGGATGTAAATGGTTGACAGATTTCTCCTGAGACAACTTCCGATTTTTTTTTTTGTCAGTAAACAAATACTGGTGCATATTTAGTTGAAATGTTCCCATCAATCCAAGCATTTAGAAGTCATTAGCTGGAAAGGACACATCCCCTACTGCAGCCATTCCAGGACTATAAACTGTGTTTATGGTATGACATCCTCTGTTTATATTGCTTTATGTGGGTTGAAGACAGTTAATGATTGAAAGAGGAGCTGCCTTTGGGTTTTAATAAACAGTAAAAAGAGTCATGGATGGCTCTTGTGACAACCAGAAGAAACCAAAGAGGGAAAAGAACAAGAAGAAGTGCTAAATGAGTTGATGCCTTTTCATGAACATCTCATGAACTCTGCAGACTGACAATCATTTTGTGTTTTCACCAGCCAACATCCAAAGAATTAAGTAAATTCAGTTAAATGTATGGGTGGTGCTCTTTATAAGGGCTTGTTAATGACATTAGCTCCACTAATTCAATTATGTTTTTCCATCCATCTCTCTTTTGCAGCCACCAGCCCGCCCCTTTGACTTTTGCAGCTACATTTTTATTTTTTTTTTATAAATTCAGGACCAAACAGCTGCTTTGTAACATTTACCAAAATGGCCGCTCGAAACATCTGGTGACATTTGATGGCCATCCATTCAGCTTCAAATGTTCAGTCGGAGTTCCCTCCAGCAGGCGAAATAAGCAGTTTATCTGTGATGTCACTGATCAAAACAGCTGCAAATAAGAAACAGCTTCCATGTAAACATAACCTTATTATGAACTCTTCTTCATATTGCTGAGTTTTAGCCATTGTATTTGCTAAATTGTTTTTTCGATCTTAACTCCATAATTGTTGGCAGTATATTGGGGATTTTTAGACTTTTCCTCTTTGGTTGAAGCTTTGCGTGTTAGGACAATGACTTCCTGTGGTTTTGGATGCTATGCAGCTAAAGGATTTCACGTTTTTTACTTTTGGACAGTCACTATGATTCGTAACCGTGCCAACAAGGTACTGTTTCTAAAAGGGAGCAGCTGATTAACATCTGAAAAGCTAAAATAATACCTGAACTACGACTCCAAATCAAAAAAGGAGCTGGAAAGGAGACCTCACGGAAGCTTTCAAACCACACAGAAAGTCTTCAGTCAGAGGCTGCTTCTGAGTCGTTTCAGGACTGACTGTTACAGGAGATCGTTTTTGTTCTCTTCCAATAACTTAGAACAACTTACATTTTTTCTTTAAAGATTTCCAACTGTTATTTTCTCCAAGGTCTGATCCCCAACACCAGAAAAACCTTTTAAAGTAGGTAGCACCAGCTTAACTAGGCTAAGTCCACTTACTAATATCGAGATATACCAAATTTAAAAAATTGTTCTGATATCAAAACCACTAAAACATACAGTCCTAAATAAGTTCTAACGAAGTAGTGGGGGATAAAGTTTCTGTGTCTGTGAGACACATAGAAACACAGAGCTGCCCTGCCCAGTTTGCTGCTCTGCTCTGCTCTGCTGGCTGGAAGACGCCTCTTTTCATGTGGTTACGAAAAAAACCGAGTTTGGCTGTTTCGAAATCTAGAGTGCCGCCAAAATCAAGAGAGTCGTGGTGTGGAAACTAAACTGACTGACATCACTGAAGCACTTAGCAAAAGCCAATGTGTTGCAGCTCTTTTCACTGCATATTTGTTGAAAGCATTTGATGCTGCACACGATGCTGAAACAGAGACTCAACAGTATTGGGTTTTCTGGTTGACTGGTGTGACAATGATCTTTCTAGTGAAAACAGCGCGTGCAGGCAAATGGTTTCACTTCCAAGTCACTTACTGTTAGAATCAATTCCTGGTTTATCCTCAACTATAAATACATAAACTTCAAAAGTAATACAATAAAAGATAAAGGGAACAGCATGTGTATGTATGGACAACCAATTTAGTTTTTTAAAGTATTTTCATATAAAGGAAACAAAAACTCATTACTAATGGTGTCCCTCAGGACTCGGTATTAGAACCACTTCTACTTGTAATGTTACAGTTCAGCATCTTCACCCAGTCTGGCTTTAATCTATAAGGATAATTTGGCTCACCTGTATTCAAATCTTCAGACACTCACTAGTGTTCAATTACGAGATCTTGCTGTCTGAACCAAGCGTCCGTATAGAGCTGGGAACAGTTTGGGGGGGAAAAAATCCTAAAAATTAACAAAATGGTGCCCTTGATCGTTTTTTTACGTTTTAACATTTAAATTTTTTAATTTATTAATGATTTAACTGAATTAATATAACTATTGTCAGTTATTTTCTTTATTTAGTCCATTCCAACTATATGATGATTATCAGAAGAATCAAGTATCTTTTAAGACCAAATTGAGTTTTATATTGTGATAAATCCTGCCAGCTAATGAGGCAGACTTTAAAAGAAATCCTTAAGTCTTCTGGGCATGTGAAGCAGGAATAATTCATCTCTGGATTTCCTGATGCTCTTCCTCCAGTCTCTGGAGTTTCATCAAACAGAACCAGCCCCTGCAGCTCAGGATTTAAAGCTAAAATATAAACATTTCAGATCAGAATTAGAAAGAACTGCAAAAACTAACATTTCTTCCAATTGTCGTGGCTGCACCTGAAAATGGCTTCCTCACTTCTGCTCATTTACTCTTATTAATCTAGTTTCCTCAGCACACACACACACCCACACACACACCCACACACACTGATCGCTGCTGGAGAGGTCAGTTTGGCAGCTCAGTGGTGAGAAAGCCATTGAACACGTCTGAACACACACAGGCTCCAAACACAGATGGTGTTTCCTGCTTGCAGATTGGCTGTTCACACATGGCCCGGTCTCTTTGGTCACTCGCCCAATTATCACATCTCTGACAGATCATGTGTCCAAACACAGACGCAGCTCCTTCATCCACAGGCACCTGCAGAAAACCTCCACAACTCTGAAGTTCAGCTTTAGAGTTGGTCACTGTCTGATGAGATGATGGCAGCTCTTCCTATTGAGTTATTGTGACCCTGAATGAATCATCTTATTAAGCAAGAATCTGTACAGCATTTAAAGAATCTATTACAGAAAAACACAATTATAGTATAATGTGTTTTTCAGGCACATAGTGCCATTTTATAGCCCACTAAAGTAACTATGTTGACTTCAGATGTAATAAAAAGCTCTGCATTTCAAATATGATTTAAAAGAAATTTTACTTTGTAATTTAGCACTTTGAAATCGGGCCTCTATCGCTTTAAAAATTCCTGCTCTTTCTGGAGCTCCACCTTCTGAAAGTCATCACAACATGGCTCCTCTATTAAGCCTTTGACAACGTTTTACCAGCACTGCAATGAGAAGAAGCTCCTATAATGAGCTCAGCAGTTCCACCAGGTGTTTGCTAATTGGTGCTGGCTAGTCTGAAGGAGCTGAGAGGGGGAGTCATAGGAGAAGGCTGCTCTGTGAAGCTGAAGCTTGAAAGCTTACAAACTGCAGCTCTGATGAGTAGCTGCGTCTCAAAGGCGGAGCTAAGTCCCACCAGGCGTTTTGCACAGCTGAATGGTTGCCAAGGAGATTAAAGGATTTCTCAAACATGCATGAAAGAATCAAAACAACACTCTAGGTATGTTTTTGATGATTGCTTAAAAAAGTTGATTTCACATAATACCGCCCCTTTAATGAGCTACTGTGATCCTGACAGTATCGTCTCATTAAACATGAATCTGTACAGAAACAACATCAGCTAACAGTTAAACTAATTTAAGAATCTATTACCAAAAAACATAATCAACTCTGTTAAAACCAACTTGATGGACACAGTTTCTGTAGGGTGGTAATGCACTACTCACATCCACTCACTGGGATCAGACACACAGCTGTGATACACAGTTAAATTTAAATCTAATCCACTGACGTGGGTGGCTTCTTCACACACACGCACACACACTGCCAAGGTGCTGAGAATAATGGTATAATTCCCCATCAAAAATGGTAATATCCTTCCTCTCAAACACCTATGTTTAAATATCGTTGAGAAAAAAAATTTATTTATACGTAAGTAAATGAAAAGATAATCAAACCATTAATCAATTTTCTTCACCAACTTCCTTTTATCTCAATTTCCAGCTGTTATGAATTGATTCTTTGAAACTTAATAATATAATCAGCCTGTTAGATGGAGTTTCACTGCAGTAGATGTCCACAGTTTACACTCTGGACAGTAAAAAGCCATTAAAAAAACCCAAAAATAAACATTAGTCCCTCTAACACTTAGGCACTACACCAACACGCTAACTAGCAGAAGCTAATACTGAAGAGCTAACTTCATTTTAAATTATATCTGTCCTTGACAGACTACAAACCTCAAGCACCAATTTAAGTTTGACATTGTTATTTGCATGTTCTATAATACATATTGTATTTATGTTTATATCTGATACATCTGTTTCAGCAGCTAAATGTGCGTCTGGCTTTCAGCAGAAACTCCAGAAAACCCCGTTGGTTTATTATGGGACTACTGGACTGATAGCTATGAAAACACTGGGAAAGGAAATCATGTCACAGACATAGGAAGATCTCTGCTAAGTAGCACAGGTGAGTCCCAACAGAAACATCATTAAGTACATCATGATACCAGAGGAGACATAATTACCAGGCAGCTTTAATGAAGTCACTCAAGCAGATGAAGGTTCAGTGTCTGCAGGAGGAAACCAGCAGCACTGGGGTTGGATTTTAAATTAGAACTGACCCCAAATCAGTGAGGGAAAATCCAGTTATTACAGATTCAGTCAGAGAAAATCTGAGCAGGCGGAAAAAGAAACAGGTTTTTATTTCCAAGCAAGTAGTTCCCACAAGTCCAAACCTGTTCTGACTCAGATTGGATTTGGATTTCTTTCTTATCACTTTAATAACATTGAATGAAAAGAATTCCCCGGATTTACACTCAGCGTAGTTTGGTTTTGTTATCTGTATGCTCCACAAACCAACCAACTGGAGGTGAAATCTGACTTGTCAGTGGCTGTTTTCAGCACTTTGAATCATTTTTTTGGCATTAGCTCCATTTCTGAGCTGTTAGCTTGTCATGATACAGCATCAGTTTTCAGTCAGAGGCTTCTTCAGATTGGTTGTAAGCTTGACTGTTACAGGAAATCCTTCCCACAGCAACACTTCTCAAAACGACTATTTGAAGATACTTCAGTTACGACAATATTTGGTTTCCCTTTTGGATCAGCAAAGTTTTTTTGTTTAAATCCTAAAATTTTGAGAAAGTAGTTTAGGCACCATGATGATGGAAATTAAAAGAAAGAAGGGAGGGATATATTTGTTTCAGTTAATATATTTATTGCAATATTCAGCAATATATTAATGTCATATTAATAATATTGTATCACCCTCGCTGACAAAAACTAAATTATTCCTTTTGGTGAAATGTGATTTGTCTAAAAGTTTTCCATCAGTATCTAAAAAAAATCTAAATACAGAAGGATAGAATGTTAAACTCAAGTTGTTATGTGGCTAAAAAGGATCAAATGTGTCAATTAAATGGAAATCAGACTAAAAAGCACATCATACATCCTGGAAAATATAATAAGGCACAATGTCTGGAAAAAAACATCTGAAAAAGACAAATTTAACACAGAAATTCCTGATTTATTAAAGGAACGAGCCTAACAACTGATAAAGAAAATTATAATCAAACCACAAGCAGACCAAGAGGAACAATAAGATCATCGGTTCTGAAGAAATAAAGAACAAAGAGGTTTGTGCTTATATCCGCTAAAAGACAAAGTTGGATTCTTCTTCTGTCCTTTGATTAGATAGTTGACAGACCAGCACATGATCACACCTATGAGGCTGCAGTAAAAACTGCAATTATAATAACGCATTACATCAGATACTAATAACCTGGATCTCATTTCCTTTAGAAAACAACATGCAAGCCTCATCTGGACCATTTTCCTCCTCTAACTTACACCATGTCAGCAAATGTGTTTAAGTTTATTCTGCAGAACCGGTCCGGATAATCAGTTTGCTAAACACAGAGGGAAGCTGGGGCTTCCTTCTTCTAAGCTGCATAGCATGAAAACTGCAGCTCTGTCAAAATTCGCAACATTTTGAAACTGCAACCAAACTGCAGGAAGGTTAGCAACTGTTTCTCTGCGCCTGCGGACCAATGAGGAGGAAGCATTCAGAGGAGGAGGTGGAGGAAAGTCATAGGACCTCAGAGCAGGAGACCTGGACCCACAAGTTCTTCAGGGCAGCTTCCTCCCTGGACTCCATCTTCTCTTCAGCTCATTGAAATCTTTCAGTTATTCATCAGAGACGTGCATCAAACACAAAGCAAAAGCCTCTGTTTCTTTTTAAATTTAGCAACACCAGCAAGGCCTGTAAACCAGCAGCATGTGACACTGGAATGAATATCTGAAAACCTTCAGAGGCTGAACACATCATGCATGTTGGGAAACAAACAACCACTGCAGTGTTGAATAAATATGTTCACATGTTGCCACAACACAGAAAACAGACTTCGATGTTTTTGATAGGTTTGAACTGATAAATTGGCCCAGATTTCCTTAATTTCGGGAGAGAATCTCTTCTCATGAAAACCATAAAAAATAATTGTGTCTATGTTTAAGAATTCAACACCACTGTTGAAAATCATACTTGCAATTAGGGCTTAACCTAACAACTACTACAGTAATTGATTATTCTGTTGATTCATCAGTAAAAAAAAAAAAGAAAAAATTGGCACATTCTGCAGATTTTTTATTTAACTATTTAAGCCTTTCTATACAATATTTAAATTACATTAAGAGATGCAAATAAACAATTAAATTCCTTTTTAGAAAATAAACATTTTATAGCCTTAAGTGCAAACACAGCATTCCTTTAGTTTACATTTGATCATTTGCAGCAAAGGATGAATCTGCTGCTAAAACCTATTTCTAACATCAGCATGTGAATAGTTTGGCCATTTCTACATCAATACAGTGTAGGGTTGATTTGTTGACTTATTATTATTATTATTATTATTATTATTATTATTATTATTATTATTAATGGATTAGTAATTGGATAGCAAGGAGGTTGTTGGCTTTGTTTTTAAAGAATTTGAACAAGATGAAGCTAAAACTTTCCCACCTGAGGCATTCAGGATAGAACATATTTACAGATGAAAGGTTTCTTTTTCATCTTAATGCCATATATATACATTTTTGATACAGTTTTGGCTCTTTTACTGCTTGAATTGTGTTACTCTTTCAGAAAATAGCATTTTTTTTGAGTCTGTATACTCCAGTTAAGAATTAATCAAATACTAAATACTAAACTGACTAATCATTTCAGCTCTACTTTCAATTGGCTGCAAGAAACACACTAGACCTAACATTTGAATGCAAATGCACAACCATTTTCCTGCCACTTTACTATTATGTCCCAATGAGTCCCAATAAACTCTATTAAAGCTTGTGGTTGCAAATTTATTAAATGTGGAAAAATTCAGGCAGCATGAATACTTTAGCAAGCCACTGGGTTTGAGTTACTGAACATTTCATCCACCAAGACGAGAAAAGAGACAGCGGAAAAGGAAGAAAGCTCTGCAGAAAGACAAAACAGCCGTTGAAATTGCGAAACCAAACAGTTTGCAGTAGTAAAAAACTGGAGGTTTAGCACGGCAGTGACAACACCCTGCTGCCTCCAGCAGCTGATCCCCCCACTGAGCTTTCTCTGGGGTTTATCGATCAAGCCAACTGCATTTCTGCATATCCACACCCGAGCATGTGCCGCTCACAGCTCCGTGGATCTGGGTCGGTTTGAGCAGGTTGATACGGATGGACCTGCAGATTCACTGAAGATGCTACTGTACATTTTACATTCACAGATAAAAAAAAAAAAAACACAGAAGGAGACAAAGTGGAGAGGAAGGATGAGGGGAACCTTTGCAGAGTTACTGGACCGTGATTATGGAGGACTTACTTCATTTGTTTGACGATGGTGCTTTTCCCTGACTCTCCAGCCCCTGAGGGAGAGAGACAGAAGAAATCAGTGTAAACAGTGTGTGTGTGCGTGTGATAGACAGAGGGGAGGCAGAGGAGGGAGTGGGAGGAACAGAGAAAGAAATGGGAGCTTGAGCTGAGCAGCAGGGGTGCAGATAAAAAGGATGGAGAAAGTGGGTGCACCTTTTCTCCTCATTTTCTTCCTCCACCCTCCATCTTGTGACTTAGTTTGACAAACAGATTAAATCCTTAAAGGTTGTGCTCCCTAAAAAGAATCAATGAGCAAACACTGCTGCTGGGCCTGCTGCTGCTGCTGCAACCTGCCATTTTTTTTCATCTGCAGCTCTCACCTCTCTGTTGCTTTTTGGAACATTTTACCACCTGCCACACCTTTTCCATTATTTAAAGCCCCTCATATATTAAATGTGACTAAAAAAATTAAGATTTATTTTAGAAAAAATGACAATTCATGACGCCCATGAATTCAATTCTCATTTCTCCCCTTATCTCTGAGGCGTCGTGTTTTTGCTGTAATTTTACTCCCCGGTTCCCTCAATCACCGCCACACCTTCCGCCGCCCAGGCTGGCCCCCGGCCCCCGGCCCCCGTCCCCGGCCTTACCGAGCAGCAGCAGTTTGACATCCTTGGCCGCAGTCAGCCCGTCCTCCTTCAGGTTCTTTTCGATGGCTTTGCTCCGGTCCAGAGCCGCCCTCTCCTCTGCGCTCAGCGTACATCCCATGGTTAGAGAACACAGCTTGATGGCGTTACCGGTACCAGGATCCACGCAACGAAAAAGCACCAGACCAGCGGGTTTATATCAGAGAGGAGGGGGGAAAAAATCAAATCTGACTGCAGATCCTTTGAACTGTGAATATTTCCACCTTTTCTGAGCTCTGCCTTCGATCCCCTGGTTCTCTCTGGGCAGATCCCTCTCTCTCAAGCCGGGCACAGACGCTCCGTTAGCGCATTAAATCGGCGATCCTGTCGGTGTGATCCAGAAGAAAGAAAGCGAGCACGGTGGAGCCACCGCAGCTGGCTTCGTGTCCGTTTTCGTGGCGTTCTCCTGACGGTGGAAACCTCCGTCCCTTCGGGTCTCCTCGGCGCTGGTTCGGCTGGTTACTGGGCGGCGGTGGGCTGCGCTCGCATCGCTTGGTGCTTCTTCCTGCGGCTGGCGCACAGCGGACCGTTTCCTCCGTTCGGCTCCTCCGGGGCGCGCTGCGGGGACTCGCTCTGTAGCTCTGCTGCCTCCCGGTAGATCCGGTAAGGGCTCGATCTCTCCTCCGTTAGTTCCTTCGTTCGCTTGCGGCTTGCTGACGTCACAGCAGTAACAGTTAGTGCGGGAGTGTCCAGCCGCTCCCAGTGGCGCGGCCTGGTGGTGCGAAGTGAAACAGGTGCATCTAAATAAATTAGAGCAACACAGAAATGTTATTGTATTTATGTAAATAAATGTCAATTTGCATTAAAAATTCTGTTAAAAAGTGAATTTTTTTTTTTTTTTTTGATTTGTCTGTTTTTATCTTGTAGCAAAAACATGAAATTCAGTTTGTCTAACAATGTTAACATGACAAGATTATTTTTTTTATTAATCTTTTTATCATTTTTTTATTTTTCCTGAAGAATGTGTGTTTTAGACTTTCCTATTCTGCTTTGACAGTTGGCCAACAAACAGCAAGTTAGCCACAAAAGGTCACTCTCAGAAAGTTTAGTGGAAGGAAAAAGCCTGCTAGATAAAGGGATGACTGCAGGCTTGACCAATTGTGAAATTGAAACAAAGCCCATTTAGGAGTTAGGGAAAAATTTGTAAACTGTAGGGAACTTTGTCACATGGTGTAGGCTGAACCACTTGAGACCCGAGCCTCTATGTTGGTCGCCTTTCCCAGCTCCAAAGCTTCTACGTCCATTAAAATATTCTCTTTTCATTTCAAACTAAATTTAACTTTTTATTTGGAAAATTAAGGATCCGAAGTAGGAGTGAAGAGGCACAGAATGTAAGTGAGTGAGCTCCAGTGGGAGATTTCAACCACCAGTTCAAAATCACCATTTTGATGATTATGTATTTCAGCTAATGTAAACCCAAAAATCAGAACATAAAATCAGACCAATAGAAGAACAAATATTGCTGTCAAATATACCAAAGCTATGCTAAGCAGACAGACTGAACTTCCATTACAAATGTGTGAAAACTTTGTGGATATTCCACTACTGTTGAAAAAACACAATTTTGCAATTGCAGTGTTTTATTTAATTAACAAATACAATTTGTTTACGATCATGTCCCAGCTTCCGCCTGCTACTTCCTGTTGTCTTCTTTGTGGTTTCCACCAGTAGTAATATCCGGTTGTGGATCACGTGACTCGGGTGATGCAAAAAACTGTTTCCATTGCAGTTTTGCGAAATACACTCACTTTGATACAAATGAAAAACTTCCTCATTCTAGCCCAAACTTTTTATGGAAAAATATGAGTTTTTCTAAATTGCAGAATTTTTATTAAGCGAATTTATTTTTGTAATTTCAATTTGCGCAATTTTATGGTTAATGGAAACGGAGCTAGTGACACCCTTCACTGGGAGGTCGTCACTACAGAAACTGGCTGTTCATATCCTTCTCTGTCCACGCATATTAATGTAAAATTGAGTAGAAGGAAAAACTGTAGTAGAATCTCTACAAGTAAGAAGGATAAAGGTTTTAGATTTTCATCTTTTGGTGGTGAAAAAACAAGGAATAGATTTCTCGCTGCATTATGGGAGTCTTAGATTTGTAAGTCAGTTACTTTTTGTCATTTTTTGTTAACTCAACCACAGGAAAAACTCTTCCTGACAAGCTTTAAAGATGCCAAAGACCAAGTTTTAAATTGAATTTTTCTATTTTTCCCCATTATGTCGACATAACTCTGGTCACTCCTTTACATCCAGGTGTTATTTTATGTTTGAATGATCACAATCCATTCCTGCACAAGGAAATTATGAAATAGTGGTTCTGCAATGACTGCAGGAACATTCAGCCAACCCTCTTCTCAGCTATGTGTCAATAATCAAGTCATCTACTTGAAATCATTTGTTTCTAAGGAGTCCAACTGAATCTTAAAGTGGTCTTCCTGTAGTCATTCTGTCAGCTTAAATTTTTTAAAGGCAACCATACAAGTGATTTGCCAGCAGAGACAAAGGTTTATAAATAATCTGTTCAAAGAAAAGCAAAAACTGATAAACTATTAATGGAGTCAAAAATAGCTCCGGTCCTCAGCTCGCCTGAATAAAAATGCTTTCAGATATTCTTCAATGGATGATTAACTGTCATCAAGGTCACCTTCAGAAACGGTTTCTCTGCTGTAGTTTTTGCCTGCAACGTGTTAATCAAACTCAACTTCTCCAGTTGTTTATCTTTAAAGACACAGAACACTTATAAGAGTTTTAGATTTTCACTTTGAACTGATGGTAGCTTCTCTATACATTTGATTAAAATGGTTTTTGTGCTAAGTTACAATATTCAGAAATGTTACAGGTGATAAAAAGTGACATGTTCTAATATTTGATAGCACTGATTAATGATTCAGAAATAGGACAAAAAAAAAAAACCACATCCTCTAAAACAAAGATCATTAATTTAGTGAAAAACTGAAGAATTGTTTCACAAGACCACTTTAACACTGTGGTCTTGTGAATATAAAGGATTTCAAAATATAAAGGAACAGGAAGTGACTGAAAGGTCTTGAACTGTGATGAAAACAAAGAAGACTCATTGCTAAATATTTGTTTTTCTCAAAAAAGGGAATGTTCTGTATTTTCCCACTAACAGTAAGCAGCTTTACATGTGTGCATACATAGAGTATAACTTCACTGTATAAAATGAATAGCCCATTTTCTTCACACAGTCATGGAAAATGAAAGTTTCCACATTAAAACTTAATAAAAAAATTAAGATCTAAAACAAAGAAATGAGGCCAAAATTAAGTTTGTGTGTGTGAATCCTACATCATTGCAGCCCCTGCAGGATTTAAGTATAAAAGTAACAATCAGTTGATGCTAATCAAAGGCCTTTTTTAACTAATTGCCATTAATGTCTCTATAAAAGCAGCCATTCTGTTTGTGTAAGAGGAATGTGTTAACATCATGCTACAGTGGAAAGTGCAAGCAGTGCTCCTCATCAATCTGAGAATCAAGCAATTTTCATCACTCAGAAACACTTAGAAACATTTAAAACTGCAGTAGGTAACTTTTACAAATACATTTTTTAATCAAGTTTCAAGTTCAAGTTTATTTCTACAGCATATTTCAACAATAAGGCAGTTCAAAGTGTCTTACATCATAAAAACAAAGTCATAGAACAGACAGTCAGTAATTGAAGCTTTTGTCAAGTGCCATCGTTACACATAAGAATATATGTATGTATTGGTTAAAACTGTCACTATGTCATGACAGAATAAAATGAGACAAATAATCAGTGAAAAAATCCAGTTCCTCTTCTTTCTCCATGTAGTCCTACTGCCATCTGCAGAAATACACAGCTTGATCAGAAACAACCAATCAGAACCAGGAGGAGGCGGGTCTTGGCTCTGTCAATCATGGCCTGGATGCTCAGGCTAGTTAGCATAGGTATCAATGATGGTGGATAAACAGTTTTTATGTAACGTTAAGTTGTTTCCATGCTATTTGGACATTGAGTAGGGCATACCGGAACAGATTGACAGCACTAAGAACTTCCTCCTGGCTCTGATTGGTTATTTTTACCCAGAAGGGGTGTATTTATGCAGGTGGCTGTAGGACCACAAGGAGCTTGATTTTATTTTCACAGCAAATTCACCCCCAGATCAGAGTGTGAAATGTTAAAGTTAATATCAGGACAATTAGAAAAAAGACTCAATATGTGTTGCTGTTTAGAACAATAAAGAATATGGTTACATGTTTTAGGTGTTCAGGCCTACATCTGACTGAAGTTGGTTCATGATGCACTGCACCATGTTAGCAAAAAGCAAGAGCAGCAGATCAGCACAAACTACTCACACCAACTTTCAGGCAGTGGGGGAGGCGCTGTGCAACCACAAGACCTGGGCACCTCGCAGTCACAGAGGGGACCATGAACTCCTAGCAGACTGAACTGCTGTAAAGACAAATGTGAAAAAATGTGACTGACAGCTACAAGACGGGCCAAACTGGGTCACCAAAGCAAAGAAGCAGCGCTGCAGGTCGCAGAGTGGAGGGAAACTCCAAGTCTGACCGACATGAACGATTACTTCAAACTTCCTACTGAATTGTGGGGAGTACTTAGTTTTCACATACATACAGTTTACTTTCTAGTTTGGTTTCATCTTTGTGTAAATATTGGCAGTGTGGAATCTGTTGAGTGTTTTTGTAGCCTTGAAATTAGATTGGACCAATCTTATAATCCAGTAAAGAACAGAGATAAATAAAACCTTAATAGGTGAGTGAACTTTTCTTTTATAAATTCTAGTTGAAGAGATCAATATCCAATAAAATATTATCTATAATAGAATAAACCCACCTTTAGACAAGTTAGTTCAGCAAGTCATCAGAAAATATACATTTTAACAGTATAACAGATCATTAAGTTACAAATTTTAATGTAAGAAGCGAACCACAGCACGAGGCTAGCATAAAGTTTGTTTCGATTTTCTGTTAGATGTGAACTCTCTCAGCAGACTGTGGTTTCTGTTATAGAAGCAACACAATACACACACACACGCTCACACGCCAGTGCATCCCCACACACACACACGCGCGCACAGAGTGAGAGAGAGACAGACAAGAAACAGTGATGTGACGCAAGACTTTGTGGGAAAGTGTAAGAACTAGAAGATTGCCTCAAACTGTGTGAGGTGGGACCCACTGACTGGCAACGAGAAACTGAGGAAGCTGAAACCGAATTCTGCAACACAATACATGTGAAATATGCGCTGACAGCAGTTTCTTCTTTCACTTCACTCTGTTCAGGCCTGAAGAGTGGTCCACAAAATCGTTCTTAGACAATGACATTTTAGTCTGTTCAGTTCTGCCTATTTTGAGCTCCTTTCAGATTGACCTGTTTTAGGGCCTCTGTCACTTTAAATCCAAATGAGTTGCTGCTGGCCACGCCCCCAACTCAACGTTTACACTCACATATCAAAATGGCTGCAAACAGATGCACAATTATACAATTGTACATCTTTGAAAAGCATTAGTAGATCCTCCTGCACAAACAACAAAGATGCAGAAACTGGTTTCTGGATGGTAAGTCAACAACAAAATACTTGTTTTTTTTCCAGAAGCCATTGTACAGCGCAATAAATTTGCATAATAGGTTCCCTTTAAGCCTCAATTTCGTTTCACAAAAGCAGTAGCAAATACGCCACAATAGCGATGTATCCTGTGTAGCTAGCCTACTTCAGCAGGCTAACAGCTAGGTCAAGCTAGCCTTACCTGGTCAGTAAACAGTCACAGCTGTTAGAAAAGTGTTTTATCAATAAGTCAGTTTTCTATTCTGTCTGTTTTATAAACCTATACATTAAAATACAACTGATTAATCTTGGCATTCCGACAGGTACAATTATTATTTTAACATTACGATGTTAGAATATATAAATTTTTTATTGTTAGTGTCCTGTTGTTCTAAGTGTGACGCTTGCATGTGTTGAGGGGATTATAGAAATGTGTTGTAATCAAGTCGCAGAACAACCCCTGAACGAAAGATAGCACTTTACAGATGAATTTTTACTTAACTTATAATGACGTTTGGCATATAATTAAACAAATGCCAAGTTTAAATCACACAATATTAAAAATAAAAAAAGTTACAGCATAAAGCATGCTTTATGCTTCTATCAAGGTGGAAGCAGCGGCGCAACTACATATTTTTGAGGTGGATGCGAACATTGTTTAGCCTGGAATGTGCCTCTTCCCGCAGCTCACTGCGGCTGCGCAGTGTCCGTCTCTAAGCAACCGTGACAACAGCGTCAGTTCTTGGGGGGGGATCCTATTTAGGTCCCGCAATGACAATTTAGCTGACCTTAATATTTTCCGTGTTTTCCTTTGTTCATTATTATTACACTTATTGTTGAGATATGTGATAGTTTGTCCATCAGACATTTATAGCAATACGGAATAAATCCCGTCCCGTTTTGGTTCAATACGGGGCGGAGAAACAGCAACCACCTGTTATTTTAGCCTAGCTTAAGCTAACCTGAATATTTAGCCTAGCTTAAGCTAACCTGAATATTTAGCCTGGTTTAAGCTAACCTGAATATTTAGCCTGGCTTAAGCTAACCTGAATATTTAGCCTGGCTTAAGCTAACCTGAATATTTACAACTCTCTTGTTGATACATTAACATTACTGACCTAATGTCTTTCAACCACTTTGAAAAGCTTTTTTTCGTCTTTCCAACATCTTTATCGCTCTTCCGTTTTCTGTTTTGTGCCCAGGAGTTTTTCTCAACAGGAAGTTGCCCCTTTCAAATAAAAGCATCAAAACTGGAACAGGAAGTTTGCCATCTTTTAAACCTAAATTAAGGCGATAAAGCGCTAAAAGCGACACCCTGTGGTATCAAATGTTAGTTTATTATGTAACAAGTGAAATAATTTGCCGGTGAAACTATTTTTTTCATCAACATTGAGGAATTATTTATATAAAAAGCTACATGTAAGTTAATTTAGTCTTATTTCAAGTGCATTCAGATATTTGATCTAGAAACTAGATCGTTTTGGTGCATAAATAAATACTTGTCTAAAATTCTTAAATTTAACACAATAAATTTATAGGCAATATGTAGAAATGCTGTGAGGGACTGATTTTATGTTACTAAGGTTTTGAAACCCAGATGTTGGCAACTAACAGACATTTATAAATCCGGTTGGATCTGAACAGATAATCAAGTGCAGATATTAAAGACAGGTTTCATTTCTTTGTCTGAAATCCAGAACACTGTAAAACTAAAGACAGGTTTCATTTCTTTGTCTGAATTCCAGAACACTGTAAAACAGCTGAAACACTGACTTCTTTTAAATCACAACTAAAAACCCATCTGTTCAGGATTGTATTTGAAACGTAATCAATTACAAATTTAATGATATAACTGACTTCATGTCATGTTTAGGATTTTAGGATTTTATTTGAAACATGATGGAACTTGACTAAATGTCATGTTTTTATTGTTGTTTTTATTGTTTTTACTGTTGATTCTATGTTGCACCATGTTTCTGTTTTTTT